>OX333078.1:10102014-10169227 GCA_946863875.1 Alloplasta piceator
GTGAATTGATTTTCCCTCTTTGCCATAATTTGTATTGCATTTTTGCATTTTTCCAAAAAATGTTGAATGTATTTTTTTTCCAAATTAGCTTGATGCTTGATTTTTCTCGTTAATTTTATTTTTTTTTTATTTTTGTAATTCAATAGTTCAATAGTCCTGTAAAAAAATTTTGTATTAAATTTAATAAAAAAAATATGAAGTTTTTATGCATATACAATATATTAATTTTAATATAAGATGAAATAAAAGATGAAATAAAATAAAAAATACAAAAATAAATACAGACTTACGGCAGTTTCGTCTAGAGACACATATTTCTAACGTTTTGTCCAGTTCGATAAGAAAAAACAAAAAATATTTTTACCATTCTTTTTTTACAACATATTTATTCATATTTTGACAATAAATAAAAAAATTTCGAGAAAATAAAAATGAAAATTACATAAGTTATAAGCTGGTAAAGTTGGGGGTAAAAAAAGGGTTGTCGACACGATTGCAACCCTTCTAGTCATCCGATACAAAGTTTAAAAAAAGATTCTTAATTAGTAAGAATGTCGTTATAGATCTTACCTTAGAGAAAATAGACAACAAAAAAATTCGCAAAATGGCGGCTGTGTGAACAAAAAAGGTGTTTTTCGACCCTTTTTTCAAAGTTTTTAATTTCTGTATAATAGTAAAGAAAATAATTTTGATACAAAAGTGGTAGGGACGATATAGAGTTATACATTGAAGATTGGTACAAAATTTGAAGTAAATCGGTTGAGTAGAACTTGAGATATGTCAACCGTGTTGAGAAAACTAGTTTTGAGAAAAACGTTTAGAGTCCGATTTATCCGAACGCCTATAGTCCGATTTGTCCGAACGCTTATAGTCCGACGTGAAGGGCGTCGTTGCTGCGTCACTAAAATAGCTATAACTCCGTAAATTATTGGAATCAAAAAATTTCCTTTCGAGGATATATTCTAAAAAGTCTGAACATTAAGAAGATGCAAAAAAAAAAATGATTTTTTTCAAATTCAAGACCAGAATACCCCCTCAAAGTTACGCTCCGACGTGACGAGCGTAGTTGTCGCATCACTAAAATAGCTATAACTCCGTAAATTATTGGAATCAAAAAATTTCCTTTCGAGAATATATTCTAAAAAGTCTGGACTTTAAAAAGATGCAAAAAAAAATTGATTTTTTCAAAATTCCAGGCCAAAATTCCCCTTAAAGTAAAAAAACGAAAAGATTGAGGTTGCAAAAAGGGGGAAGGAGCGCAAAGTGGCTAAAAAAATGAAATAAAAAGAAAGAAAATGAGCAAAGCTCACGTAGTAAAGCGTAGTAAGAGCGACCGGAAGTTCGAATGGGAAGCCTCGAAGGGAGACCGAGAGGGCCACCGGAAACGAGCGTAGCGTCACCAGGCCACGCACACACTCACTCACACACAAACGAACACGCGCACAGTGTCCTCGGTCAAAAAAAAGGGAGAAGGAGAAAGAAGGATCGTTTGCACGTGTGCGTGTGTACTCGTTAACCGATAGCGAGTAAAAGACGGTGATATCTCTGGTAAGTTGGTAAGTCACGCACGGATTTTCGGTGCGAAAGAGATGGAAACGCGAGGGAGTCAAGTTATTTCTGGTTCTTGTTCATATATATATATGAACATGAACATAGCAATCAGAATGCAACAAGTGACACATGCGCGGTTTGCCAGAAACTTCCCCACGATCCCCGTCACTCCCTCGAATTCCCTCTCTCAACATTTCTCTTTCCACCCTTTTCATGAATGACCCAACCGAGCGTAAATACCAACGGAATTCGCCGAGATATTCATTAATAAAATATATACTACGAGCTATATTATAGTCCCCTCGAAAATAAAGTATAATGCGATGTAACATATTATGATGTCAAAGATCATATTATTTGTAAATATTATTCATTATTTTTCGTTTTAATAATATTTATTTTTAACATATGGGGCGTTCCATCCCAAATCGGACAGTTTGATTTTTTTGTTGTATTTCTTTAAATTTTTATCTTTTAGTACCCATCAAAAGACCCTTCCTGGTAAATTTTGAGATTTTTTTGATTACCCGTTCACAAGATATTAGAGTTTTTAAAAACCGCTCTTTTTTCGGTTTTTTGGTCTTAACTTCTTTAATAATGGTCTAAAATAGGTGTTTTTTGTTCAAAATTTTTGTTTTATGGCTTTTTCAGAAATAAATACAAAAAAAATATTCGACTAGTTTTTGAATAAGTTTTTTGAGTTTTAAACTTTGAATCGTGTTTTTAAAAGTGAGTTCATATTTTGATCTTTTTGAAAAAAAATTATTTTAAACTTCTGTCTATTCAACAACTTTTAATTTAAGATCAGTCCGGTTGTGGGCCCTCCATAACTACTATTTTTTTAATTATTTTAAATTAAATTTTTTTTTTTTAATAAATCATTATGAATACCAATTTTTGTTACAGTATAGTATTTTTTTCATCATTGTGAATTAATTTTGCCACTTTTTTATTGTTAATAAATTTGTAAAATTAATCATTAATAATTAATCGATGAGCAAATAACAACAGCTCAAGAATTCTGTCATATGAACACTATTTAGATGCAAAAATCTCATTCAATTATTCCAATGAGCAACGGAAACGTGTATTGGCAAAAGAATACGTGAATGAATAAAAACCGTTGTTATTATTGTAATATTGTTTATAAGCAGACTTAACGATCAATTATTAATTTTGAAAACCTGTTAACAATAAAAAAGTGTAAAAATGAATTGTAAATAATGAAAAAAGCCTAAACAGTAACAAAAATTGATATTCATAATGATTTATAAAAAAAAATTTCATTCAATTTTCAAAAATCGAAAAAAAATAGTAATCATGGAGGGTCCACGATCCGGTTGGTCTTAAAAGTTATTGAATAGATAGAAGTTTAAAACAAAAAATTTTCAAAAAAATCAAAATATGCACTCACTTTTAAAAACACGATTCAAAGTTCAAAACTTAATAAACTTATTAAAAAAACACGTCAAATATTTTTTTTGTATTTTTTTTCTGAAGAGACCATAAAAAAAACAAAAATTTTGAAAAAAGACACTTAATTTGGAGCATTATTAAAGAAGTTATGACCTAAAAACCGAAGAAAGAGCGGTTTAAAAAAAATTTAATATCTTGTGAACGGGTAATCGAAAAAATCTCAAAATTTACCATGAAGGGTCTTTGGATGGGTACTAAAAAACATTTAAAAAATGAGGAAATTAAAAAAAATTCAAACTGTCTGATTTGGCATGGAACGTCCCATATATTTAATATATATTCGACGTAAATAATATGATGACGTATAATATGTGTAGAAAATATATGAAACTCATATTTTGATCCAAAAATTAGATATTTTAAATAAAGGAGAAATAAAGGAGACCATGAGAAACGCAGGATTTGCATTAATCGAAAATTTTCTCTGTTTTTGGACTTTTTTTTCGACGACATTCTTTGAGAAAAAAAAACCTATCGAATTCGTCGTTCAAGTTTGCAGAACGGTTGGGAATCGAGGAATTGAATATGAGAGAAATCGTGTGAGAGGGCGAGACTCCGGAAGAATGGAAAAACAGAAGATAAGGACGAAGAGGACGAAGAGGAGAGAATAGTTACTTGGAACTTCATCTTCTTTCTTCTTCGACGCGCTTACTTTTTTTTTTCTTGAACGAGTAGACAGACACACACACACACACTGATTCCTTCATGTTCATCAGTCTTCTTCGCTTCTTTTTCTCCTTGGCTTCTACTACTTCTCCTCCTTCTTTCCCATTCAGTCTGACTCACTTCGTACGTACTCCACTACATTATTGTTAGACAACTGGCCGTTTCCGGCGCTATCGCCTCTACGTGTTTGTCATATATTTACGTTTGTCAGCGCGAGAGCCATGCGCAGCACACGAATAGCCTCTCTTCGTCTTACCTCGCACATACACATATATATTAGGGTGGTCCTTATTCAGGGCTCGGACGAATTTTTTATCAGACGCCCCCCAAAGCGACTTCAAATAATTCGAAAACAATACCCTAATTTTTTTCAGATTTTATCTAGACTAAATCCTCCCGAAAAGAGGTTAGATTTCCCCATTCGAAATACACGTGTTTCGGCCGTATTCTCAGGATATATTTTATTCCAAGTGTAATAATTTTTTGAAGAATCTGCAACTGCTAGATTTTAGTGTTAATTGGAGCTAATATTTGAGGAAAAATTCACATTATCATACGAGTCAATCTGGACGAATTGCACCTCGTCTAGATTGACCCGTATGATAATGTGAATTTTTCCTCAAATAGTAGCACCAATGAACACTAAAATCTGACATTTGCAGATTTTTTTTTAAAATTATTACACTTGGAATAAAATATATCCTGAGAGTATGGCCGAAACACGTGTATTTCAAATGGGGAAATCTAACCTCTTGGTGAAAGGGGTTAGAGTCTAGATATGGGTGTGGAAATATCAGGGTATTGTTTTTGAATTAATTGGAGTCGATTTGGGGGGCGTCTGATAAAAAATTCGTCAGTGCCCCAAATAAAGATCACCCTAATATATATGTATAGCTTCTCTATATAACGCCACCTCTTAAGGGGTTATACGCAGTCGGCACTTTGAAAAAATCGATTTTGTTTCATTTTCGTAATGTACATATATTTACAAACAATTTGAGGCAAAAATTTTCATGAAAAATCGATTTTTTTTTTGAGACGCCGCCATTTCGTCAAAAACTTATATTTTGCTTATTCTTTCGATTAAATAGTAGATTATATCTTATATCAACTAAATTATTTTATTTTTTTATTTTGGATGTTCCAATCCAGAAAAAATCCAAAATAAACTTGAAACTTACAACAATATGCATATAAAGTTTACGTTAATATATTAAAATGTCTTTTCAGAAAAAATTCTTGAAAAATCGCTCTTTCAGGCCTCCTAATTTTGTATAACATATTATTAAAGTTATTAATAATATATTGAATTTTTAAAAATTATTTTCATTTACTTAGAAAAAAAAATTATTTTAACTAATTTTTTTTGAATGTTTAAATTTTTTTGTTTTATATTTCAGTTTCATATAAGCAAAAAAATATATAAGCATAAGAAACTTTTACAAAAGTTGCACTATTTTTCATCATTTTTTTTTTATCAAATAGAACCCCCATTTTGAATTCTACAAATTTCCCTATAGATTCGATTGAGATATTCGAATTCGCGAAACTGTAAAAAAAACTAAGAAATTGATTTTCACGAATATCCCATTCTTTTGAAATTTTGGATGCCATATTGAATCGTCTATTTTTTCAATTCTTAATTTATCAATTACTTTCATTTTTAACTGTATATATATAATATTCAAATGTGATTCGTTTTCCCTGGCATGTCACCACTGATATGTCATATGAGTGAAGAAAATTCATAAGTACTCGGTAGTGTAATAGGTAGCGTGTTAGGTTGTTAGGTAGGACAGATAGGCAGGTCGCAGGTTCGAATCCCACTGGAGACAGAAGAAATTGAAATATAATGAAATTGGGTGTTTTAAAATTTTTTTTTTCATGTTATCGGTTCAGAAGCTATGTAAGTGAAAAAATATACATAATAAAATTTTTTGCAAGGAATAGAAATTTAAAAAAAACCGTATGAAAATTACAATAATACCTCACATCCCAACGGTCATATGAGCTTCATATGAGCGCAACCAATTTCACCACGGTATGACGTCAATATGATCTTCATATGAGCACCACAATTTCGTCACGCCGTGACTGCCATATGAGCCCCGTATGATGTGTCATTGTCAATCATCATATGATGCAAATATGACTTCCAGGTGAGCACTCATAAGCGACACACAGCTGTGAGGGTTCCTATGCGTCATAGATATATGCAATATGATGCCAATATGAGCTACATTTGTCTATCTGGGAACGTCCTCAACGAAGGAATAACAAAAAGTTTATTTTTTTTCTTTGTCTTTAAAAGATCATTCATTCAAGCTAATCACTCCCTCCCCCCCCCCTCTCTTGCTCTCTCTCTCTCTCTCTCTCTCTTGCGCGCGCGCGCGCTCTCTCTTTTTTTTCTCTCTTTATCTCTCTATTTTATTCGACAAGCTTGAACACGAATGAAGATCAAGTTTTTGCTTCGCGCACTTCAATGCAGCTTCTAACAGAGCACCTGTCTCGAGAATAGAGACTACGAAAGAGCTTCCTGCGAGCTCACATCGCTCCGATACTTTCGCGTCCATGTGGCCTCTATCTAACGCGGATAAAACGCGGTCTCGTAACGCTAACATATCGTTTCCGCCGTTAATCCTGCAACCAGGATTCGCCTCCAGCGAAATTGTTCATTGTCGGTTACATCGGTAAATCTCGACTCGCTCGCAAACGCTTTATCTGCCACCACCGCTGATTTGAGATTGCCATTGACCGGATAGATCGTAAATTGTTAAACCAGATGACATCTTCATTGACTCTCGTGGATCATTAATTTATCCTCATTGTGCAATGAGAAATTTTTTTTGTTGAAAATGCAAAAATTTGTTTGACTCAACCAAATATTTGTTTCCGGACGTTTAACTAGATCATTTTGGTAATTCAACAAAGATACAGCGGAAGTTTTAGTTAAATCGGTTAAATCGTTGCTTGAATGGGCAAAGTTTCAGTTCAATGAAATAAATATCTTTGTACCAACTAAATTGTGTGATTGAAAATACGCATTGTTTTTTTGTTACAGCTAAATTTATTTAGTTACAATATACTAGAAATCAACGAAATAATTTCTGTACAGCAACTCAGTAACGTGTAAATTGGAATAAACTGTATCTGGAAATTGGCCAAATAATTTCGTTCACCTCGTATCTTATGGTTAACCAAATCCATTTGTTGAATTAATTATAGTTTCATTATTTCAAATAAATTAATATTGAATCGACTAAATTTTTTTTTCAACTAAATGGATTTAGTTGTTTTAACTGAACTTTTTTCTCAGTGTGGTGATTTGGTCGTCTCTCGCTTTTTAATTCGACACAAAGTTTCAATCAAATTCTACCGAACTTGTCGACTTAGTATCATTTACATGCGTTCCGTATCATTTTTGCAATTTTTCTGGACCAAACGTATTTTTCATTTTTTATTTTGACACAAAGTTTCAATCAAATTCAACTGAACGTATTGATTTCGTATCATTGGAATGCGTTTTGAATTTTTTGTAATTTTTCCAAATGAAACATAATTTCATTTTTTTCTATTTTTTATTTTGATTGTGTCAAAATAAAAAAATTTCAATTGAATTCAACTGAACGTATCGATTTAGTATTATTGGAAAGCGTTTTACATTTTTAGCAATTTTTTCAAACCAAACGTAATTTAATTTTTTTTCTATTTTTTATTTTAACACAAAATTTCAATCAAATTCAATTGAACGTTGGTATCCATTTCGCATTTTTCCTATCAATTTTTCCCAACTAAACGTAACTTAATTTTTTTTTCTTTTTTATTTTGAAACAAAATTTTAATCAAATTGAACTTAACGTATCTATTTCGTATCATTGGAATGCGCTTCGCAATTTCCGCCAAAATAAACATTTTTTCATTCTTTATTTTTCTATTCCACGCAAAGTTTCAATTAAATTCAACTGAACGCATAAATTTTGAATCAATAAGTACATTTCAAATTTTAGGCCATTTTAATCTTTTCATTAATTCTCACGATTACAATGAGTCATGCCGAACTTTAATTCACAGTGTAATTAATGCCAAGTGTAATATATCGGTCGAGAGAGGAAATACAGTAGTTTTTTCAGATTTCTCGCTTTCACACGTGTGCCAATAAAATCGTACAACGAAAGTGCATCTGCCGGTGTAGACAAGCGGCGTAGAGGGAGTGATTTGGGGGCGGAGGCCTGGTTATTACAAGCGGGACACATAAGACCACCGATCATCGCGAGAATTATTACGTAACGGACTTTTGCCACAGAGACGCTCGCGAGCAAAGAAAACGACGGTGAAGTTACCGAGGCATAAAGTTTGAAGTAAAAAAAAAAGGGGGAATCTTTTTTTCCGTCCACTCGATGAACATATTTCTATGTATTCACAAACTCGGCGTCTCCATCGTTCTGTACGCAACGTTTTTTCTCTTTACTCGCCAGACAAATTTTTTCCCGTTACACCGAACTACCAATAACGATAATTGATGAATCAAAATGGTACCTCGAATGAAAAAAAAATTAATTCACTTAATTTGGACCATTAGTAAAGAAGTTATGACCAAAAAACCGAAAAAGAGCGATTTTTTGAAAAATTTAATATCTCGTGAACGGATAATAAAAAAAATCTCAAAATTTAACAGAAACGGTCTTTTGATGGGTACTGAAACATATAATAAATTTGAGGAAATCAGAAAAAAAAAAATTTTCAAACTGTCCGATTTGGTATGGAACGCCTCGTACATATATTAGACCGTCAATAACTTTTGATGGAGTGAGTTTATCGAAAAATTACAAGAGACCTTTTTTGTAGAGCGTTCAATTTCCTACAAGAATATGTATCGTTCATTTTGGTACATTGACTTGAAGCCAATGTATACAATTTCAAAGTTTCAAAAAGTTTTTTTTCCTGTGTTGTTTAAATAAGAAATAGAAATATGCGATGAGAGACTCCTAAATATTAATATCAAGAGCTTTTAAGAGGCCTCTCTTTACCTCCCCAAAAATATTTAATAGGAGATTTCGAAAAAAAAGTTGCCTTTTGAATCAGTCTTTTGCGCAAGTTTGACTTTGGCGCTCCGAGACTTTGGTTCTTTCGCGGGAATCTCGCTAAAATATAAATGCACGTAAATGTATGCATACCGCACTGTGTAAGCGTGGAGCGACGATGAACGTGAATGTTAAGTGAGGAAGCTAACGAGCAAAAGATAAAGAGGAGGAAAAAAAAACTTTGAGACGGCGAAGAAGAGGTCGATGATGATGAAAAAAAGGGAAAGAGATAATGAAGAAGGGAGAGAGAAGAAGGGAGGGAGGGAAGAAATAAGTCGCGGTGGATATTGAGAAAGAAAAATGAAGACGATACGAAGAAGGGTCATTCAGGTAAGCGATGAAGAAGTGGGAGAAGAGGAGGAGGCATTGGGAAATGATGGAGGAGACAATAATAAAGAAGAGCCAGGGAAAAACAATAAATAATAAAAGGGTAAATAATTGACATTGAAAAAAATGGCCAAGAAGAAGTATGGATAAAGAAGAGGAAGATAAGAGGAGGAGGAGGAGGAGAAGGAGGAGGAGGAGGAGGAGGGGAGGAGGAGGAGGAGAGCATGAAAAGATGAAGAAGAAGTGAAACAAGAAGATGCTGATGAAGTGCATCAAAACATTACGAAATAACAATGTGTGGAGGTGAAAGAGGGCAAACAAGGACGAAGGGAGGAGGGGGATGATGATTGCTGGAGGAGGGGAGATAAAGAAGAGGGCAAGAGTTGAGTGACACAAGAAGATGAAGAAATAACATTTAAGAAAAACGTCAAGAAGAAGTATGGATAGAAAGGAGGAAAATGAAGACTAAGGATAAGGAGATGATGAAGAAGAGGTGAAATAGGGGAGGGGATGAGAAAGTGGCGTAAAAGTCAAGCCGAAGAAGTAAAAGACGATGGAGACGAAGAAGCGTTTGGACGTTACGAAAAAACAATGTACGGAGGTGACAGAAGATAAACAAGGACGAAGGGAGGAGGAGGGGGACGATAATTGCTGGAGGTGGGGAGAGAAAGAAGAGGGCCAGAGTTGGGTGACAGAAGATGAAGAAATGACATTTAAAAAAAAAGTGGTCAAGAAGAAGTATGGATAGAAGTGGAGGAAAATGAAGACCAAATACGATAAAGAAGAGGTGAAATAGGGGAGGGGATGACAAAGTAGCGTAAAAGTCAAGCCGAAGAAGTAAAAGACGATGGAGACGAAGAAGCGTTTGGACGTTACGAAAAAACAATGTACGGAGGTGACGGAAGATAAACAAGGACGAAGGGAGAAGGAGGGGGACGATAATTGCTGGAGGTGGGGAGAGAAAGAAGAGGGCCAGAGTTGGGTGACAGAAGATGAAGAAATGACATTTAAAAAAAAAGTGGTCAAGAAGAAGTATGGATAGAAGTGGAGGAAAATGAAGACCAAATACGATAAAGAAGAGGTGAAATGAGGGAGGGGATGACGAAGTGGCGTAAAAGTCAAGCCGAAGAAGTAAAAGACGATGGAGACGAAGAAGCGTTTGGACGTTACGAAAAAACAATGTACGGAGGTGACAGAAGATAAACAAGGACGAAGGGGGGAGGAGGGGGACGATAATTGCTGGAGTTGGGGAGAGAAAGATGATGGCCAGAGTTGGGTGACAGAAGATGAAGAAATGACATTTAAAAAAAAAGTGGTCAAGAAGAAGTATGGATAGAAGTGGAGGAAAATGAAGACCAAATATGATAAAGAAGGGGTGAAATGAGGGAGGGGATGACGAAGTGGCGTAAAAGTCAAGCCGAAGAAGTAAAAGACGATGGAGACGAAGAAGCGTTTGGACGTTACGAAAAAACAATGTACGGAGGTGACGGAAGATAAACAAGGACGAAGGGAGAAGGAGGGGGACGATAATTGCTGGAGGTGGGGAGAGAAAGAAGAGGGCCAGAGTTGGGTGACAGAAGATGAAGAAATGACATTTAAAAAAAAAGTGGTCAAGAAGAAGTATGGATAGAAGTGGAGGAAAATGAAGACCAAATACGATAAAGAAGAGGTGAAATGAGGGAGGGGATGACGAAGTGGCGTAAAAGTCAAGCTGAAGAAGTAAAAGACGATGGAGACGAAGAAGCGTTTGGACGTTACGAAAAAACAATGTATGGAGGTGGGAGGGGGCAAACAAGGACGAGGGGAGGAGGAAGGGAGCGAGGATCGCTGGACGAGGGGAAAGAAATAAGAGGGTGAGGGTAGACGGGGCAGAGGGGGAGGGAGTTCGCGAGAGTTCTGGCTGGGTGAGCGCGCGTCCGGTCATTAACGGAGCTTATCTACATGAGCACACCTCAAACTAACCCAGCCGAACCTCGAGGTTTTTACACATCTATACGGTTACAAAACTACCACAAATAACCTGATACCACTACTCTCACTACCTGTTGCGCGTTTCTCAATTTCCCCATTCTCCTCACTTCACCCAAGCGTACGTTCAATTTTTGTCGTCAGGCGTATAATAAAAAAGGTTTTCGAGCCTTCAAACCTTCAAGTGTCGCGCGCTTTGTTTCCCTGTGCGAGTATTTTCTTTTAGCCCCAAAAAATTGCGTTCCTCGCCCTTAATGTGAAATTCCACGATTTTCCCTCCTCGCACTCGACTCCCTTTTTTCACGTCACTTTGGAGGAGAATTCTGGTCTAGAATTTTGATAATATCAATTTTTTTTTATGTGTTCTTAGATCCGAATTTTAAGTTCTTAAGATCTATCTTAATCTTGATCATAAGATCGAACTTAACTTGGAACTTAAGATCGAACTTAAGTTTGAACTTAAGTATCATTCAAGTTCATACTTAAGTTCAAACTTTGGTGCGAACTTCAGATCGATCTTAAGTTCAAACTCAAATTTGGTTTGAAGTTTGATCTTCAGATCCATCTTCAGCTTGAACTTAAGTTCGATCAAACTTCTTTTATCGCCTCCCTTGACCGTGTTTTTTGACATTAGTTGTCAAAATAATGGAGTTCGATGGAACTTAAGTTCGAGCTCAAGATAGATCTTAGGATCAAACTTCAAACGAAATTTAAGTTTGAACTTAAGATCGATCTGAAGTTTTCACTCAAGTTTGAACTTAAGTGCAAACTTATAATGATACTTAAGTTCAAACTTAAGATTCATCTTAAATTGGAACTTTAGTTCGATCTTAAGTTCCAACTCGAGTTCAATGGAATGTTTGATCTTAAGTTTGGGTTCGATCTTAAGATGACTGTAGACGTTTTTCTCAAATTACTTTTCTTGGGAAAGCCTCTATTCTACACATTTTTATTCTACACATGACATTTTCCACACAACGTTTCTACACAAATTATTCTACACAAGAAAAGTGACAAGAAATTTTATTCTACCCAAAAGAAGTTGCAAGAAATATTATTCTACACAAAATTATTCTACACCGGTTTCTACACACGTTATTCTACCCAAGAGAAGTGGCAAGAAATATTATTCGACTAAAATTATTCTACACCGATTTCTACACGAGAAAAGGTGGCAGAAAATAATATTCTATTCTACACATTATTATTCTACACATTATTATCCTACACATTATTATCCTACACATTACAGACTTTAGCAAAATTTACTACAGGAATGGATAATCACGTTGCAGAGTTTCTCCCGTTTTTTTTGGGTCGAATGAAAAACATCGCATGCAGAGTTTTGCTGAAAGCTGTAATGTGTAGGAAAATAATGTGTAGAATAATAATGTACAAAATAGAATATTATTTCCAGCCAGCTTTTCTTGTGTAGAATGATGTGTGTGGAATCTTTTGTGTAGAAAGTGTCATCTGTAGAATAATAATGTGTAGAATAGAGGCGTCCCGATGTAGAATAATATTTCTCGCCACTTCTCTTGTGTAGAATAATATTTCTAGAAACCGGTGTAGAAAAATTTCGTGTAGAATAATATTTCTTGCAACTTCTCTTGTGTAGAATAACATTCCTCATCACTTTTCTTGTGTAGAATAATTTGTGTAGAAAATGTCATGTGTAGAATAAAAATGTGTAGAATAGAGCGTTGACCCTTTTCTCAATACGTCTAACGTGATATCTCAAGTTCTACACAACCGATTTATTTGAAATTTTTTATCAATCTTCAATGTATAACTCTCTATCGCCATTATCACTTTTGTATAAAAATTACTATAAATGTTAATAATATAAATAAATAAATACTATAAATATTAATATAAATTACGATAAAAATTGTATAAATTTAAAAATATGAAAAAAAGAGTCAAAAAACACCTTCTTTTCACACAGCCGCCATTTTGCGAACATTTTTATGCTCACTGTTAAATTAATAAATAAATTGTAAAAATATATATTTTTTTTATCGATCTCGAAAAAACGCTCAAAATGTATGTCTCTAGACCAAAATACCGCCTTAAGTAGCTTGAAGGCAAAAAAATAGGATAAATGATACCGAGACAGATAATTTGGAATAATTAGGTGGTTTTTTTCTTCCTCCAAGGACTCCAGACTCGGCGTGGATATTCGATGGAGGTTCGACCTCTATTTGACCCGTGACGACGAATGACCCCCAGAGTCAAGATTGGTATCAGATCTTTGGGCGAGGTAAAAAAAAAAAAATATCGCGAAAAATGGATTCAATCGTTCTGATCGAATATGCCAACGATAATTGGAATTTACTGCAAATTGGAATTTTTTTTATCTTTGTTTAAATCGGATTTAAAAATTCCTCGGTTCGAATAAAGCAATTTTTCATGCTGCAACGTCATCGTCGAATGGTCTGCGCGTAACGAGAATAAGCAACGTATGCATGGAAGATTTATAATTGCCCACGGTGAGGTTAATCATTCGTTTATACCTCTATAGTCGTTAATCACTCGTTACGATCTCGCAATACATTTATTACATGTATAAATATGAAATCAAAAGAGGGAGAGATATTAATCGATCTTTGTTCCTTCACTCACCGCGAAGCAGCGACCGTTCCGTCTCGTTCCACGTACGATTTTTTTAATCAACATTGTACTATAATGTACCTCGATTTTCCAGTGTGACTTACCTGAAACAAGACAATAATGAAAAATATTAGAAAAATTATTGCGCACGGGAAAAAAAATGCGTTAATAGGAATGAAACGATTTCTGCAAAGCAGTTTAAAAGCTTCATTTTTAATGAGCTGGAAAAAAATATCGTAAGAATTTATCTCTGTTTTTTTTCCAGCAAAGTTCAATATTCCAGCAAATTATGAATATTAGTATGATTATGTTAATTGAATCGTCTAATTTTTCGGTTATAAAATGATGACTTCGGCCACTTTACAGACCGAATCCGTGGATTTTCATGATTTTTTAGAATTCAAAATTCTCCAAATTCACCATTTTTCAAAATTTTGTCCAGGCCAAAAATCGTAGATTTTCGCGGCTTTTAAAAATACAAAATTCTCCAAATTCATCATTTTTTAAAATTTAGTTCAGGCCAAAAAATTGTGGATTCTCACGATTTTCGAAAATTCAAAATTCTCCAAACTCATCATTTTTCAAAAGTTTTTTTCGGAATATATATATTTTTTATAGCCCTAATTATACTTTTTAAAACGAACCCAGAACGATTTTTTCGTAACTTTAATAGTTTTCGAGATATTTGAAAAATAGACTTGAAAAATTGAAAAAATGGTGGAATTTTGAATTTCGTATAATCTGCGAAAAAAAATTTAAAAATTTTGTTCCTTTGGTTGGACTTTGTTTTATGATAAAAGAAAACTTCTCACCAAATTTCATCGAAATTGAAGGGGGTCGATTCCAACAATTGGTCGATTTGACATGGAATGACTCATATAGAAGTACGTAGGATTTTTGGTAAATATTAGGAATCGTAATTTCTGCCAGAATCGAGCAGTTTTTTTTGTGTGGTTTCTTACAGTTAAAAAACATCATATTCAATATTATTATGGCGGCGCATAATCTTTTTACCCAACTTTTTTTAATTTTCTTAAATACCTTTTTTTAATAAAATAAAGTGAAGGAATTTAGCTTCTAGAATAGGTATCCCCGTTGCAGAGTTTCAGTTGTTTTTTTGGGTTTGATAAAAAACCAAGTTTTTATCATTCGAATTTTTTTTTTTCATCAAACTCAAAAAACAACAGAAACTCTGCAAAGGGAATATCTATTCTAGTAGCTAAATTCGTTCATTTTATTTTATTAAAAAAAAAAAAAAAAAAAGTTGGGTAAAAACATTATGCGCCATTAAAATATAACCTAATATAAGGTTTCATAATAATAAAGAATTGATAAAAAAAATGTACAGCCTCTTTTTAGCGGGAGTAACACTTCTCCGAATATTTACCGGATTTGTTTGATATGTTGTTTTTTGTAAAAATGGCGCCTTTCTAAATAAAAAAAGTATAAGATGCGACGAGATAATCTTCAGGATATTGTTTATAATATAATGAAATGTTTATAATTTAATGAAAAAATCCTACGTAGTGCCTGAGAAAACGTTATTCGAAATGTACAGTTCCTCCTCGATATAAGAGCGCTCTAGGGCGGTCAGGATAGAGGGGGGGGCTCTTATATCGAGGACTCTTATATCGAGGACTCTTATATCAGGGACTCTTATATCGAGGACTCTTATATCGAGGACTCTTACATCAAGGACTCTTACATCAAGAACTCTTAAATCGAGGACTCTTACATCAAGGACTCTTATATCGAGGACCCTTATATCGAGGACTCTTATATCGAGGACTCTTATATTGAGGACTCTTATATCAGGGACTCTTATATCGAGGACTCTTATATCGATGAGTCTCACATCAAGGACTCTCACATCAAGGACTCTTATATCGAGAACTCTTATACCGAGGACTCTTATATCGAGAACTTTTATATCCAGGACTCTTATATCGAGAACTCTTATATCGAGAAGGTACTGTACGGTTAAAATTTCAAATAAATCGGTTAAAATTTGTTTCAATTATGAGTCCTGACTTGAAAAATGTAGTTTTGAGATAAACGCGTTTAAAGTTTGTAGAAAATCCACAGCGTTCATAAAAGGAACTCATTGCGGATGAAGAGGGGTTGCGTTACAATACAAAAATCGAGTACTTAGGGATTTTTCACGCACATAATCTTTCGGAATTAAATTCTAAATATTAGGGTACCTTTAGAGAAAAAAAAAAAAAAAACGAAAATCCCTAAATTTCGCGAGATATTTTCTGGTAATCTTCCCAACCGATTTCCAATTTATTTTGAACTCTTCGGGCATCTTACAAAATTAATTTCAAAATTCAGCACAACAAAAAAAATGTTGAAAACCCGACGACGTCAAAGCCGACGTATCAGCGAAAACGGAGTGAGATGAAGAGAAGCATTACCGGGTGGGGAAAAAAAAGAAGAGAAACGAGGAGAGAAAGAGAGGTCACACAGAGAGCGTGTGGCTTCGTGGGGCCAGCAAAGAAGTGGAAGCACGCTTGGCTGCTTTTGCGCGGACGAGCAGCGCCAACATCTCCACATTCCCTCCGCAGCAACGACGAAACGAGCCGAACGAACCGAGAAGTAATGCTCGATGTGGGTGCGTCGTTTCGCTCTGTACCACCCGCGCGTTAAAAAAAAAAAAAAAAAAAAAAAAAAAAAAAAAAAAAAAAAAAAAAAGATGGACGCAATGCACTCACGCATGTTTTTTAGGACTCTTCATAAAAGTTCTCACTTCAATCGCTGAGCGTTATATTCTCATTTCTGTCCCCTTCCCATGACGATTCATTATTGTCCCGGCTTTGTTCACTTTGAGGTCCACTTTCGGGGTCAAGCATCAGACTCCATATTGGATTTCAATCAATTCCTCGAAGGAAGGGGTTTGCAGTTTGGGGGCAAATAGCGGAACTCGAGGTTCGACGTTCAACTTCGGCGTCGACTGAAGCGACAAGCCAAAAGGGGAAAGCGCGAGAGCGAGTAATTAAATCGTGGCAAATACAGTCCCCTTAGACGTTGAGGAGAAGGGGGGTCGTTGATGGCCATGAGGCATCGAGAACCGCGAAACAACCCTTTCAGACGTGTCCCCAGTTTGTGCGATGTGTCCTCTATTAGTTGGAGGTGACACCACCAGAGTTTGGAGTAATCGACGCCTCGAGGTATCATTAGTTCGATCGAGAGTACTCTTTCGCTCCGTATCCCGCAAACGATTATTCTCATTTGTCGTACCCTCATCATCATCCCCTTTCTCCACGATTATTTCCTTTCTGCTTTCTCTCTGCGACCAATTTTCGAACGAACGCTTTACGATAGTGTCGCTGGATTCTTTTGACTCGAATGAAAAGCTTGAGCAATCGATTCGGTGGAGGATTTTGGGACAATAGTCATTTTGCAATAGAGATGCAATCGAGTTTATTTTAGTGTCGTGGAAAAAATAGATGTAGGGTATAAAATGACCCCTCAGGGTAAAACGATCCCTCTTCGTTTGGTGAAACCAACCAAAGTTACCTGTTGTACCATTTTGAGAGTTTTGTCGAGCTTGATAAAAAAAAAAGATTTTTACCATTTTTTTCACAACATATTTGTTAATATTTTGACAATAAACAAAAAATTTTCAATAAAAAATAATGAAAATTTAATAAGTTATAAGCTAGTAAAGTAATTATTTTACAATAGTAAAAAAAAATAATACATCAAAGATTGATGGAACAATGGTAAAAAAAAAAAAAAAAAAAAAATACATTAAAGATTGTTAAGAAATTTCAAGTAAATCGGTTGAGTAGAACTTGTTGAGTGGCTTTGAGAAAAACGTTTATAGTCCGATTTGTCCGAACGTCCATAGTAATAATCGGCAGTATCGATTTTTTCGTCAACGATATTGATTATATTAATCATTTTTTCGAAAACTTAATAATCAGTCAAAAAATAGTACTAATTTTTAATAAAAATTCAAAATTAGTGGAAAAATATTAGTAATTTTTCTAAAAAATTAGTGATTATCAAGAAAATATTTTTAATTTTTCGAAAAAAATTAATAATTAGTAACAGATATTTCTAATTATTCTAAAAAATTAGTATTTAGCGACAAAACATTTTCAATTTTTCCAAAAAAATTAGTAATTAGCGAAAAAATATTACCAAGACTTTTTCAAAATATACCTAATAATTGGTAAGGAAAATATTACTATAATTAATTTTAAAGAAACAGTAATTTGTAGAAAAGTATTGCGTATATTTACGTATTTGTGTAAACGGAATGAGTCATGGTTATAAGTTCAAACAACTGTATTAAAAAAGTTGCTTTATTTTTTATAATAAATAGATCTTTTGAATATTTCACACATTAGTATTTATTGTAATTATTATACGAATATTTAATCAGTACTTATTAAAAAATGCATTAGTAATTTTTTTTATTCATTACTTTTTACAAAATTAATACAATATTTCTCCACAAGTTATTGATTTTTTTGGTTTTCCAATTACTAATTCTTGGAGAAAATTGGTAATATTTTATCGTTAATTAATCATTTTTTTGAAACAATTAGAAATATTTTGTCATTAATTACTTATTTATTAGAAAAATTAGTAACATTTTCTTGCTAATTATTAATTTTTCTACAAAATTTGATAATAAAAATAGATAATTTTTTTTTGTCGATCACTGGTCTATAGTCCGACGTGATGGGCGTAGTTGTAGCGTCACTAAAATAGCTATAACTCCGTAAATTATTGGAATTCAAAAATTTCCTTTCGAGGATGTAGTCTTAAAGGTCTAAATTTTAAGAAAATATTAAAAAAAAATGATTTTTTCAAAATTCTAGACCAAAATACCCGCTCAAAGTTAGGCTCTGACGGATATTATTATTATTATTATTATTATTATTATTATTATTATTATTATTATTATTATTATTATTATTATTATTATTACTATTATTATTATTATTATTAGTGTTGTTGTTGTTGTTATTATTATTATTATTATTATTATTATTATTATTATTATTATTACGGATATTATAATAATTTATTATTAGAAATTCAAAATTTTCTTTCACGGATATATTCCTAACGACCTAAACTTTAAGAATATACAAAAAAAAATATTTCAAATACAGGTATGTATAAGATGATCCCTCCGTTAGTGAGAGTTGGTGAGATGTCAGAAAGGTCCAAATTCCACGGTGTTGTCTTTGCAATATTGAGACAAGTTACTATGCAGATTATGCTCCTGGCGGTATGTTACTTTAAAGAAAAAAATGGCCGATTCTTTCGCAAATTAAGATAGTTAGATATTAATGTTACGTACTAACAACGTAAAATTGATCGTGCTGGAATAACAATCTAATTTCTTCTATGCCATCAAAATTTTCCTGTCTTCAACCAACTTAATCCATTCTTTCTCGCCTAAATATCTCGGCTGTGAAATATACGTATTTTATATAATGTATATGGGGCGTTCCATCCCAAATCGGACAGAATGAAAAACTTTTTTTTTCATTTCCTCAATTTTTGTATATTTTTTAGTACCCATCAAAAGACCCCCGTGTAGAAATTTTGGTAGGGAAAAACTTCTGCCCCTGACTTGCCCTCCCTAACTAATGTAGGGAAATGATCCGCTCATCCTAACAGGCCCTGTTATGCCATGTAACACCTGGCTGGCCATTTTCGGATCCAGCGGTCATGATCAGGCCCCTATGACGATATGATCCGACCCTAGCAGATCCTGATCAGGCCCCTAAGATTTTTAGAATCATGCCCTTAAAGGCCCTGATCACGGCCATGAAGTTCCCGATCATACACCGAAGCGCTATTTGAACAATTCGTTTTTACGAGGTACTCCTTTTTCAATGTATGCATTCTTATTATTTATTTCGAGGCAACCCTTTCTTAGGGTACACTTTTCTTTTGGCAATCCTCGAAGAGAATATTAGATTCCGAGTGAACGGAAATTCTCTACGAGAATTAAATAAATAAGTACAATTACATAAGACGGCAGGAACTCCTTGTATGGATTCTTCCAACACCGACTTCTGCTAACATCCGTGCTCGCACCCGTCTATATAAGCATACTGAACACATTATCCGTATGGGAGTTCAACGGTGGGGGGGGGTCGAAAACCCGACTAGCAAATGTTCCGACGGGCCGAAGTCCCGAATTTCACGACGACGAACCGTTCGAATAACGAAGGATCAAAATTACGAACGCCGGAAAACAGAAAGCGAAGCCCCGCCCAGCGCATCTCTCTCTCTCCTACACATGGGGCACGCATAAGCGGCGCTCCCGTCGCAGTCTCGGCTTTCGGTTTTCCGAGCGTTCGCATCTTTGACCCTTCGCTATTCGAACGTTTCGTCGTCATGAAATTCGGGACTTCGGCCCGTCGGAATATTTGCTAGTCGGGTTTTCGATCCCGCCCCTCAACGGTTGCTGTCCTGCGACATCTCGCGCCAAGTCTCGGAACCAACGCGATGCGGTTCGTCGTGATAATAATAATAATAATCCTATGCCTACGTAACGAACTTGTGACAGGCGCACAATTTCGCGGGATAAAAGTGATAATGCAAATAATAATTAAATAATAATAATAATAATAATAATAATAAACGAGGCAATGATTGTTAATTTATTATTATTGTTATTACTATTATTGTTATTTATTATTATTATTATTGTTATTTATTATTATTATTATTATTATTATTATTATTATTATTATTATTATTATTATTATTATTATTATTATTATTCTACTGAAAGCCAATATGCGAATAATTTTATTTTAATAAATACTCAGGGCAATCCAATAGTTTTCACATCAGAGCCCTGCCAGAGTAATAAAACAAAAATATGTTTTGCTTAAAAGTGTAAAAATAACATCGTCGGAAACTGTTCATATCCTGATCATGCAGGGCACTGGTAATAAGTGATTATTTCAATGTAATAACTAGGGACCAGGTCGTTAAGTTCCATGTCAGGGCCCTGCCAGGAAAATCGCATCAGGCAGGGCGGATCAGGGGCAAGAATCAACTAATGGTTGCCCTATCACATTTCTACACGGGCCCTTCCTTTTGAATTTTGAGATTTTTTTGATTACCCGTTCAAAAGATATTAAATTAACAAAAAACCGCTCTTTTTTGGTATTTTGGTCATAACTTCTTCGATAATGATCCAAATTAAAAGTTTTTTTTTCAACATTTTTGTTCTTTTATGGCCTTTAAAAAAATATATATATATATATTCGACGAGTTTTTGAATGAGTTTTCTGAGTTTTAAACTATAAATCGCGTTTTTAAAAGTGAGTGTCATTTTTTATTTTTTTATTTTCAAACATCTATCTATTCAACAATTTTTAAGACTAGTCCGATCGTGGATTTCCATAACTAATTTTTTTTTTTTTTTTGAAAATATTTTTTTTGTTATAAATTATTATGAATACCAATTTTTGTTACTGTATAGTATTTTTTTCAATATTCAGAATTTATTTCGACACTTTTTTATTGTTAACAGGTTCTTAAAATTAATAAATTATCGTTAAGTCTGTTTATGAACAATAATAACAACAGTTTTTATTTATTCACGTATTTTTTTGAAAACCTTACACATACGATTATTTCCTGAATTAGAATATTTCTTTGCCAATACGTTTCCGGTGCTCATTGGAATAATTGAATGAAATTTTTGTGTCCCCCTGTGATTGACTTCGCAGTATTGTTATCGCAAATAAAATCTTTCTTTTGCTTCTAAATAATGTTCCTCAAGTGGAAAATTGACAGCAATATTCGGTAGACTATTAAGGTTCAATGACCACTCATACAATTTTTGAACTGTTGTTATTTGCTCATCGATTAATTATTAATTTAAAAAATCTGTTAACAATGAAAAATTGTCAAAATTAATTCAAAATGATTTAAAAAATACTATACAGTAACAAAAATTGGTATTCATAATAATTTATAAGAAAAAAAAATTAATTTTCAAAAATTGTTGAACAGTTAGATGTTCAAAACAAAAAATAAAATAAAAAAAACCAACACTCACTTTTAAAAACGCGATTTAAAGTTTAAAACTCAAAAAACTCATTCAAAAACGCGTCGAATATTATTGTTGTATTTTTTTCTGAAAAGCCCATAAAAAAACAAAAATTTTGAAAAAAAAAACTTTTAATTTGGACCATTATTAAAGAAGTTATGACCAAAATACCAAAAAAAGAGCAGTTTTTTTTGTTAATTTAATATCTTCTGAACCAGTGATCAAAAAAATCTAAAAATTTAACAAAAAGGGTCTTTTGATGGGTACTAAAAAATATAAAAAAATTGAGGAAAAAAAAAAGTTTTTCAAACTTTGGGATGGAACGCCCCATATATGCTATAGGTGAGTAGGTAAGAGGTTGGTAGGTGGGTAAAAATGACGGTAGATGCGTATCGCACGCACAATGCGGGATCGTGGGAGCTCGCGTGCTTTCGCTCCCACGCTAACCCGATGGATGGTGCACCTCACTCTCTGGTTGAAGTATCGTCTGGCGGCTTCACCACCACCGTCTTCCTTCTGCCTCACAAATGCACACACACACACACACATGCACATCCAAACGATCAAGAGACCTCCTTTGCCCTCTTTATACAAGACTCTTGTGTCTGTGTGGACCCTCTTAAAAAAAAAAATTGCCAACTCTACTCTGTATATAGAAGTATTCATCAGGAGGGTTCTCATCTCGTTAACGTCCCTCCCCCCCCCCCCCCCTTTCTCTCGGTCGTATATAAATTTTTTCGCTCACTACTAAATTCTCGAGAGCTGTGTTTTATACTAATTCCATTGTGACAATGAAAAATCATCATTCAACGTCTAGCCTCAACGTCATCATCTTCCCAGTCGTAATGACTCACAATTGTTAATGACGCCAAAAAGAATCCGACGACGAACTACCGCTACTCCTCTTTTTTCATAATCCTTAACTCAAAACTGCTATTTTTTGCACTAATTATTTGCCTTGTGGGGAAAAGACGAATTTTGGAGACGTTTGACCATTGGTCAAGGAACTGATCTTCCTTGGGACAGGATGGACGCGACCATGTCGCACGATAATTGGGACATACACTGCGACCTCGATAATCGGAATTGGGCGGGACCGGCTCTTGCAAGAAGTGGGCGGGGTTGCGCACATTGCACGGAACCGTCTCTGCGCCGCTGGTGGCGGGGGGCGGCCTGACGCGATTGGCTCGGCGCTTCTCCCACTACGCTGCTATTGCAAAGATCGAGGTTCCGAGAATCGAGGTTGCAGTGTAAATAAAAGTCATGGAGAACACTTGATACTGGAGAAAAATAATGATGTTGTCCTTTTTGTTGAGTTACTAATTTCGACTCACCCTCTCTCTCGATTATTCATTATTCCTCGCTCTCTCGATTGCGAAGGACCAGCCAACCGCTTCGTCCTGGCACGCAATAATAGCCGTTTACGAAACGAAACAATAACTATATATATAAATAAATCTATATATGAAAATACTTAAAAACAAAAGATCGCAACTTAAACGACTTTACCAATGAAAAAGGGGTCACTTGAGTCCTTTTCATTGCCAATGGGAGATACAAAAGTGAACATCAGAGGGAAAAAAATATGCGTATACGCTAATGGCAGCTGCACCTGCGACACGGTGATATTCTCACGTGTTCGTACACTTTATAAGAAAACTATGTATATACGTATATGGGGCATTCCACACCGATTCGACCTGGGTCTGACCCTTCACCTCTGCGAGTTTGTCCGCGATTTTTTATGGTTTTGTAGTACCTCCGAAAAGCACTCAGAATTTTTTAAAGATTTTTTTGGAGCGATTTGACTTGAGTATAATTTTATAAACAAATTATTTTTAGCCCAAATTAAAAAATCTCCTAAAAATTAACAAAAATCTCTTTTTTGAAAAATTGCAAGCGTTGAGCTAAAGTGAGCAGAGGTTTCCTTATGTTTATAACAACCTTTTTTGAAAGAAAGAAAAAAATGTTAATGGAAGGAGGAACCTGAATTGAGTGGGTCCAAACATTTTTGAATGAATTGAAGGTGTTTAAAAAAATGTTTCCCTTTCTATTCTTTTTTTAATTTTCTTCGAAAAGGTTTGTTATAAACAGAAAAAAAATCCCTGCCCACTTTGGTTCGACACTTGAAATTTTTTATATAAAAAATGGTATTTTTTTCACATTTTTAAATTTGGGCTAAAAATAATGTGTTTGTAAAATTATAGTTAAGTCAAAACGCTCCAAAAAAATCCGAAAAAAATCCTGAGTGCTCTTCGGAGGTACTACAAAACCATGAAAAATTGCGGACAAAATCGGAGAGGTCAGACCCAGGTCGAACCGATGTGGAATGCCCCATATACTTTTTTCGAACACCTGTAAAACCGAATGTGACTCCACTTTCGAGGGCGATATGTATATAAATTATTTTATTTACGTCTTACTGGAATATATCACACGCATACACGCACTCGTCTAGTATTTAAGCGTGTAACACGTGTCTGTATGGGCGTTTCTACGTATAGGGGAGCGGGAAAGAACCCTTATTACCCCCGAAGCATTCAATTTATACCCAATTTCCCACGATCTACTAAGCGGCTGTTTAATAATGGATATGGCGAAGGAGATCCCACGTGTTTGAGCCGCACCGCAAGCATGAATTTACCTTCTTTTTAGCCTTCTTTCTTGTCTACCGTAATTTAACTCTTCGCCAATCGGTTTCCAGTCGATTTCATGGAATTTTGATGGACTTGAAATTCTGAGCGTCCAAATGAACGGAAAATCGAATAATTTATTCTTAAATTTTTAATATTTTGCAATAAAAATTTGTAGGAATATAGTTGAATGTATGAGGCATTCCACGCAAGTCAGCCACCCCATCTTTTGAAATCGCCAAAAATCGCAGACAAATTTTTAGAAAGTAGCTCGAACTATCAAGACAATTTGTGATTTTTTTCAGATCTTTAAATTACATTTTTTAGCTAGAAAAAAAAACAAAACGTTGTTTGTCCCATTTTGTAACTCGAAAATTATTCATCGTACGAAAAAAAACAGTAGAACATAAAATTTAGGATTTTCAACGTGCTTTTCACTGAAATTTTTTACAAACTCTTCCGAGAGCTCTATATGCCATTTGCGGAGCAAATAATGTTTTGATATTTTTTTTCAGAATTGACATCTTCGATTCGTCTGTAGTTTAAATAGTTTTTTACTCGATATATTTACAGACTATAACAAAACTGGCGCAGTGGAGAATCCATTATTTCAAATGCATTTTTATTGATACAATCTATCATTATAGAGTGATTTAACGAAATAGTGTAGATATTGATATTTTATCATTATTAATCGTAGGCAGGGAAAAATAATAAAATAATCTCGTTTTGATAGTGCGAAGACGATTTCAGGAACAAAGCAGTATCATTGCTTCATTCCCAAAAATCATGCCCAGATCGAATTAAAAAAGTACTCATTGGCCATGGAAAGGTCGGTGTATCCAAAGCGGGCAAATTAGTTCTTTTTTGCAATCGAGAGAAGTGAGTAGCCTTTGACTCTAATTTGAATAGACTTTATCGGTGAACATCGGTCCATTGATAAAGTTTATTAAAATGTACAAAAAGATATTTAAAAAAATAAAAATAAAAAAGTTTAAAAAATTGAAAAAGTACAAAAAATAAACAAAAATGCGGGCTTTAGAAAATATCTATGGATAGTCTCAACCCTGTTAATGCACAGAGAAATTTGTGTATTCATTTCGGATGAAAAACGCATGGGAAGGAATGGATTCTCCACTGAGCCAATTTTTTCATAGTCTGTAAATATATCAAGTAAAAAACTGTTTGAACTACAGACAAATCGAAGATGTCAATTCTGAGAAAAAAAATATCAAAACATTATTTGCTTCGACAATGGCATATAGATCTTTCGGAGGAGTTCGTAAAAAATTTAAGTGAAAAGTACGTTGAAAATCCTAAATTTCATGTTGTACTTTTTTTTCGTACGACGAATAATTTTCGAGTTACAAAATGGAACAAGACATTTTTTTGTATTTTTTTCCGGCTAAAATATGTAATATAAAAATCTGAAAAAAATCACGAATTTTCTTGACAATTGGAACTACTTTATAAAAATTTGTACACTGAGAGAAAAAATTACTAGAACCAATGAAATAAAGTTTTGAAGGCAAAAAATCATTTTTTTCATTATTTGCCGAAACATATTAGATTGGTTCCCTTATATATTTACTTGGTTCATTTTTTTCAGTAAATTCCACAAATTTCTGTTTCAATAAACGAATTTACTTGAATCTAACAATATGTTATCAATTATATGTAATATGTTGTTTGAACCAAGAACACATTTTATCATTTAAAATATGCATGTCTTTTGATACAGGAAGCACTGAGAAAAAGAATTTGTTGAATCAACAAATTAATTAGTCCAATCAACAGGAAAAATGATTGATTCAATCAAATGCGTGTTTATTGATTGTTGCTAAACATTTTATAAAATATATATAGCCCTTGCCAAATAATTTAATATGCATAGTTTAGTGACCCCAAAAAGAGATGAATAGAAAAAAAGACAAATCTGCGCCAATTCTCCGATCTAATTTCTCTGTCCGACCGAGATTCGAACCCTCGACCCTACCTACCATCTTACCTATCCTACCTAACTACCTAACACGCTACCTATTACGCTATCGACTACTACTGTGCACTTGAAAAAAGTTAGGAGTTATGAAGATTCGAATATAAGAAAACATTTAAAAAAACCAGTCTGTTAATTTTTAACAACTTATGTATACTATTAAAGTATACTATAGAAATGATAGTTCATTGCTTGAAGGAAATAAAAATGTCATCGTTTCAAACAAATATTCTATTGGAATAGAATCATGTGTTATTTATTTTACCACAGCTTCTTTTCAAATAATCACAATCAATTTTACATCCAATAAACATTGAAAATACTACAGAAATATTTTTAGAAGTAAAATAATGATGAATTTATTGCAAAGAAATAATTTTGTTCGAAAAAAATAATTGCGTATTGAAGTCATTTTTTAGATCCAATCAATCTCATGTTTATGATGCCATAAATAATTTTCTTCAAAAGAAATAACTTCGTATTGAAGTCGTTTTTTAGATTCAAATAACCATCATTTTAGATTCAAATAATCCAATGTTTATGATGCGATAAATGTAATTAATCCAATGAATAAAAATTCAATCGAATCTATTTAAATAAAAATATTTTTTTAAGTAAAATAATAATGACTTTATTGCAAGAAAATAATTTTTTCAAAAAAAATAATTTTCTATTGAATTCGTTTTTTAGATTCAAATAATTTCATGTTTATGACGCGATCAATGTAATTAATCCAATGAATACAAATTTTATCGAATCTATCATGCATTTAATCGTTACTATTAAATAAGAGTTTAATATAACGAAGTAATAGATCCGTGAAAATATTTTTTTAAATGAAGAGTGATTTTCTTGGTTCAATAAATAAATAATCGAATTAATACTTTCATTTAATAAATAAATTCATGTTCTCAAATATTATACAGTCATTTTTTCCGTCAGTGTATGCGATTTTTGGAGATTCCAAAAAATGAGATGGCCGACTTGACGTGGAATGCCTCATACACCCATCCCTACTTTTACAAAAGAAAAATTCCAAATATATCGTCTATATTTTTAACCCCGTCACAGTGGCGTCCCCCCTTAATCGCGAGTGAATTTTTATCAATTCGCAGTAACTGCAAAACGGAGTATGTGAAATGATGGAACGAGGTCGTCGAGTAAGTACACATTTCGCTTTGCGAGTGTAAATCGCGCATATAGTGACGTCAGCGTGTCACGCCTCGCTGGGCACTGGTCGCGCCATTAATGTTCCTCCACCCTCGTTCGGCGTGTAATCGTTGGCCCGCCGAGCACGAATAATCCAGCTCGTGTACCTATCTCGTGAAAAGAATGGACAAAAAAAAAGGCGAAATAAAGAAAGAAGGAAAAAGCGACAGAGAATGGGAGAGAGAAAGACAGACAGTGTGACAGAGTGGGGAAATAAAGGGAGCTGCTTTACGTTCGAGTGATGTGAACGAGCGATGAGATAGCGCACGGAACGGTGAAAAAGGATACCAACACACGTATCAAAAATACCTGACGATGATAAAGGCACGGAACGCGTGACTTTTTTTGGTAAAGATCTTCAAACGGCGCCATTTTGCAGCCAAGCAAAAGCTCGTTCACTGGCAACAAGAAAGAGCAATTATCTCTGATGGATCCTGAGAGTCAACTTCATTGTTTGGAATTTTTTTTTCATTTTTTTTCGGCGATGAAGTATATTTCGTGTTTTACATATGGAACCATGTGTAATGTATTCCTATGTATTTGCGGGATAAAAGCGTGATCCGGAAACCCAAACTTCTTGCTCGATTCCTCGCACCGACAGAATAAAGAAAAAGAATTAAAAAAAAAAATAATAATAATTAAAAATTCAGCCGTTTCCCGTTAATGACGGAGCTTGGTTTTAATTGCTCGTTAATTAACCGAGAGGAAGGTAAAAAAAAAGGAAGAACGAAATCGGGCGTTTCTTCGTCCAGACATTTTGATTCATGTGTTTATTAGAGGGGGGCAAAAGGTTTCACGTGTTTTTTTTTTGTGTGAAAGAAAACTATCGAAACATTTTTGGGGACGATACAACCGAAATCATCAGAAATGAGACTTTGTCTATTAATCTTAATCTTAATCTATTAATTAATCTCCAAAAGGTTTGTGAAAGGTTCATTACCAAAAATTCGTTGCCACGGTTGTCAACGGTGTAAAAAAAATGGCTGAGATTAAAATTATTATTTTCTTCATTTTACCTCAATTTCCGGAATTACTTTGCTAACATTAAATCCACATTTATATTCCCCAATCTCTTTTCACAATCTTTTATTATAATTAATCCTTATGTCACAGGATCTTGAGACTTTAATTTCAAGACCATTTTCCCGTTCCATTCGTTCCATTTGTTCCATTTTCTATTTTTCCATTCGTGGAACCCCTTAAAGTCTCTCAAAATTCCCTTTATAAGCGGATATACGCAGTGAGGATTTTCCAAAAATGGTTTTTTTTTTTCAAATATTTCATTTTTGTAATGTACACCGAAAAAAAGGTTTAGTAACATCAACTACCTAGCTGCGATCACGGAAAATTTGTTTGAATCAATCGTCACACATTTGATTTGATTGCCCCGTTGTTGAAATAATAAAACTGGTGTCGTTGTTTCGAATGTGTACTGCATTCACCGCGATTACAACATTGGATCAAAATGATTTCAAACGAGATTGATTCAACAACTTGTTTTCTCATTCAATCGAATATTTAGTCATATTTACTGGAAGTAAATAAAATTGTTTTAACTGCATGTTTCGTCTCATCAACAAAATCTAGTTTTAATTTGAGCTATTCATCCAGTTAAAAAGAATAGTAAATGCTTTCAGGTCGATCAAATGGTTTGATAAATTTGACTAAATATTTCAATGCAGCCACAACACATTTAGTCGATAGATACGTATAGTAACTACCGCGATCTCGGCACTTCGCCTGAGATCCGCCAGGTGGCGACGATCGGCGCGCGCTCTCGCGCCAGCGAGAGAACCACTGAGCACCTATAAGTATACCAGTGTATTACCAGCATCGGAGTCCTCGATTAACTTTAAATTGATGGAACATTACCCGCGCTCTGTGGTCGCGCAATTCTGTGGACCAAAGACTACATATTTGAATGAGACCACCATTGCATTTTGGTGGCGCTCGTGCTCTTTATGGCCGCAAGGATAAATAAGTTAAATTTTCACTTAACTGTTTAATCTCACGATTAATTAATTGAGTAAAAGCCCTCGTGGCTTAAACAAATATTGCATATCATCAAATGTTTTGTTAATTCAATTGAAATTTTCTAGCTTCATATTGAATGCATTTTTTTTCCGGTGAACAACATCTGAATTGCATAGAAAATATAAACTGTTCATTCAACTAAACCATTTGGTTATGCAATCGCATATTGAGTGCATTTTACCAAATATAGAATCAAAACAATGTAATTTTCAATTGAACGGATTTTCTGCTCTGTTGGGCCAAGGATATATCGCGTTACAGCTGCCATAAGGGCGTATCACCTCTTTTACGCCCTTATGGCATCCGGGAGCCATAAGAGCGTATCGAAATTTTTTTTTCAGGAATCGACGTAATTATGACCGAAACGTATAGAACCGATGAAAAAAAAATTTTCCCAATTTTTTTTTTTTTTATACGCCCTTATGGCTTTCCGAGTTGGTGTCGAAAGCCATAAGGGCGTATCGAATTTTTTTTTTCAGCAATCGACGTAATTATGACCGAAAAGTATAGAACCGATGAAAAAAAAATTTTCCCAATTTCCCAAACGGGATTTTGAAGCGTGAACGATTACGAAGAGAATGAGCTCATGCTCAAGCCGCAATTCTATCTAGAAAATAAATTGCAGCCATTTTAGTGAACCGATTGAATTTTGGCCAAAATGCAAAAAAAAAAAATTATTTTTGTTTTTCGGGCCTCATATCGATGTATTTTTGCCCCCTAAACACGAATCTATCAATAGTTTTTTCAAAAAATCAAAATTTTCATGAATTTCGATAAAAAACTGTTTTGCTCAATTTTGGGCCGATTTTCAAAAACCTGAAAATAGCGAAATTTCAAGTGCTCATAACTTCACTTTGGTTCAACCGATTTCAAAATTTGTTTTTCGTACGCAAAGCTTGTGACCAAACTTAGAGAATGCCGTTAAGTTCATCCCGATAACTAATTTTTTGTAGAAATGAGAGCAGTTTGAAAATCGCCGAAAAAAATGGAAAGGGGTTGCAGTTTATTTACAAAAATCTATTGTTGAACTTTAAAAATCTGCCAAAAATCTAAAAACGATCGTAATGGGATGAACCAAACGGGATTTTGAAGCGTGAACGATTATGAAGAGAATGAGCTCATGCTCAAGCCGCAATTCTATCTAGAAAATAAATTGCAGCCATTTTAGTGAACCGATTGAATTTTGGCCAGAATGCAAAAAAAAAAAATTATTTTTGTTTTTCGGGCCTCATATCGATGTATTTTTGCCCCCTAAACACGAATCTATCAATAGTTTTTTCAAAAAATCAAAATTTTCATTAATTTCGATAAAAAACTGTTTTGCTCAATTTGGGCCTATTTTCAAAAACCTGAAAATAGCGAAATTTCAAGTCAACGTAATTATGACCGAAACGTATAGAACCGATGAAAAAAAAATTTTCCCAACTTTTTTTTTTTTTTTATACGCCCTTATGGCTTTCCGAGTTGGTGTCGAAAGCCATAAGGGCGTATCGAATTTTTTTTTTCAGCAATCGACGTAATTATGACCGAAAAGTATAGAACCGATGAAAAAAAAATTTTCCCAATTTTTTTTTTCATCGGTTCTATACTTTTCGGTCATAATTACGTCGATTCCTGAAAAAAAAATCGATACGCCCTTATGGCTTTCGAGACCCACTCGGAAAGCCATAAGGGCGAATAAAAAAAAAAAAATTGGGAAATTATTTTTTCATCGGTTCTACACTCTTCGGTCATAATTACGTAGATTCCTGAAAAAAAAAATCGATATGCCCTTATGGCTTTCGAGACCCACTCGGAAAGCCATAAGGGCGTATAAAAAATTTAAAAAAATTGGGAAATTTTTTTTTCCATAGGTTCTATACTTTTCGGTCATAATTACGTCGATTCCTGAAAAAAAAAAATTCGATACGCCCTTATGGCTTTCCAGCCCTACCTTTGGCTGGCATACGCCTTTATGGCAGCTGTAACGCGATATGTATTTATGGGAATGCAATTTTTGTTTCCATTTTTATACACGTTTTGAGTTAACTGAATTACACATTTCGTTCGCCACCCGTAACCGCCGGGTTTGGTTAATTCAAGCCACATTTTTTTCACTTTACCAAACCTTTTTCTCGGTGTACATAGGGAAGGGTGGGGCACTTACTTAAAACTTGTTGTGGCTTTCAACCATCAAATCAGTTTACTTTTGTTCTATCTTGACCGAATTCACCGAAATTTTGCCGAAATTCAAAAAAAAAATAATAATAATAATAATGAAATTATAAAATTCTCTAAAAAATTATAATTTTTTTTTTATCTCAAAAAATTGTTTTCAACGTAAATAATGTTTTTATTTGTTATGGACCATTTTACCCCAGATGTAATACATCGGCCTTAAAATGGATAAATATACAACAAATTCATCATAATTTGAAGAAAAGCAAAAATGTTCTGCAAAGCAAAAAGCAAAAAATCTAAATAGATCAATCTAAATAGATCAATTGTTTCAATCATTTTTTTCTTATTTTATTTGCCCTTTCATTTCCTTACATTCCATTCATTGTAGAATTCAATTTATTTTTTAAATAAAAAAACGGTCCCAATATATAAATCTAAATAGATCAATTGATTCAATCATTTTTCCTTATTTTATTTGCCCTTTCATTTCCTTACATTCTATCTAATCCATTGTAGAGCAATTTTTTTTTCATCTTCCTCGTGCAATTTAATTTAACGTTTTATTTGACCCTCGGAGAACGATCTAGAGGAGATTTCCGTCTATAGAAAATTTGCGCATATTGTGGAGGACACTCGCAGCACTTTGCGTAGGTGTTGGTCAGACTTTCTGAACGGGGAGGCGACCTTATACAAACGTTTACCCATATGTGTGGCATATGATACATATATATATATGTGTGTGTGTGTGTGTGTGTTTTTGTGTGAAAGTGTGTACGTGTGTGCACCACGTGATGCACTGCGGGCGTGAACGTCGCGGATCACGGAGCAGAGGTCACAGAGGCGTAAAGCCCACTCCGCGGGAAGTTCCGCGTCTCCACTCGCGATCAAGCGCCAATACACGGGGTGTTCCATTCCAAATTGGACAGTTTGAAAAACTTTTTTTTTTCCTCAATTTTTTATATTTTTTAGTACCCATCAAAAGATCCTTCCTGTTAAATTTTGTGATTTTTTTGATTACCCGTTCAAAAGATATTAAATTAACCAAAAAAAACCGCTCTTTTTTTCGTATTTTGGTCATAACTTCTTTGACAATGATCCAAATTAAACGTTTTTTTTTTCAAAATTTTTGTTTTTCTATGGACTTCTCAGAAAAAAATACAACAAAAATATTCGACGAGTTTTTGAATGAGTTTTTCGAGTTTAAAACTTTAAATCGCGTTTTTAAAAGTGTCATTTTTTATTTTTTAACAAAATTTTGATTTAAACATCTATTCAACAATTTTTAAGACTAGTCCGATCGTGGAATTTCCATAACTATTTTTTTTCGATTTTTGAAAATTAATTTTTTTTTTTAAATACATTATTATGAATACCATTTTTTGTTACTGTATAGTATTTTTTTTCAATATTCAGAATTTATTTTCAATGCCCACTCGTACAATTCTTGAACTGTTGTTATTTGCTCATCGATTAATCATTAATTAAAAAAATCTGTTAACAATGAAAAAGTGTCAAAATTAATTCAAAATTATTTAAAAAAATACTATACGGTAACAAAAATTGGTATTCATAATAATTTGTAAAAAAAAAAAAAAATTAATTTTCAAAAATCGAAAAAATAGTAGTTATTGAAATCCCACGATCGGACTGGTCTTAAAAATTGTCGAATAGATAGATGTTTGAAACAAAAAATAAATAAAAAAACAAAAATGACACTCACTTTTAAAAACGCGATTTAAAGTTTAAAACAAAAAAACTCATTCAAAAACGCGTCGAATATTTTTGTTGTATTTTTTTCTGAAAAGGCCATAGAAAAACAAAAATTTTGAAAAAAAAAACTTTTAATTTGGACCATTATTAAAGAAGTTATGACTAAAATACCAAAAAAGAGCGGTTTTTTTGTTAATTTAATATCTTTTGAACGGGCAATCAAAAAAAGCTCAAAATTTAACAGGAAGGGTCTTTTGATGCGTACTAAAAAATGTAAAAAAATTGAGGAAATAAAAAAAAAAACTTCAAACTGTCCGATTTGGGATGGAACGCCCCATATACTATATATATGTATTGTGCATTACACTTGTGTTTTACAGCTAAAGTGTACACTCGAGATAAAAAGAGTGAGCGAGAGAGAGAAAGAGGGAAAGAGGGAGGACCATCAGAGAATCGCGAGAGTAGAGGAACAGGGTCATCGAGGATTGGATAAACGAGACTCCACCCGCTATACATGTCCGTTTTATATGGAACGTAAAAAAAAAAAAAATACCTGCACCCACACGCGAGCATATCAATGCTCTTCGTCCTCCAATACAATAAACCCTCGCATCGCAGATTTTATAGTTGCGAAAATTCAAATTTAATTTTGCTGATTTTTCATTTGGACTTGATACTTTTTGAATCTGGGCCAAAAAAGACCGGTAATTTCACGATATTAAAGTTTCCATCATTAGAATGCAATGGAGATAGTTCAATTTTTAATGAAATTCATTATTCCCAGGTTTGAAAAGGGGAAATCGTTGAAATGTATTTTAAGGTTTTTATCAAGGAATTGGGATGCCAAATGCCAGATTCGGAAGTTTGAACTATTTCGCAAGGGAATTCATTGCATATGGGTCATTCCATATCAAACCGACCAATAGTTGGAATCGACCCCTGTCAATTTCGATGAAATTTGGTCAGAAGTTTTCTTTTATCATAAAACAAAGTTTCACCAAAGGGAAAAAGCTAAATTTTTTTTTTTCGAAAATTCGAAATTTAACCATTTTTTCTATTTTCCAAGTTTATTTTTTAAATATCTCGAAAACTATTATAATTACGAAAAAATCGTTCTATGTTCGTCTTAAAGAGTGTTCTTGGGGCTACGAAAAAAAAAAATATTGCGAAAAAAAGTTTTGAAAAATGATGAATTTGCAGAATTTTGAATTTCCAAAAATCGTGAAAATCCACGATCAATATTAAATGTTTGATTCAATTTTTTTAATATAATACCTTGTACTGATCTTAAAAGATTCTGAATTTTTGAGAAAGGTGTTTTTTTCAAACTATGAATTTTTTAATTTTTGCAAAAAAAATATCTTTACCTTAGTTAAGTAAAGTTGAGCAATCATGTAATTTTTACTGTTCAAAATTACAAAATTACATAATTGCTCAAGTTGACTAAACTTAGAGGTAAAAAAAAACTTTTTTTACTAAAATTCAAAAATTCATATTTCTGAAAATTTCAGGATCTTTTAAGATCAGCACAAGGCATTATATAAAAAAAAACTTAAACCAAAAATTTAATGTTCATCGTTGATTTTCGCGATTTTTACATATTCAAATTCTCCAAATTCATCATTTTTCAAACATTTTTTTTCGTAATATTTTTTTTTTCGTAGCCCCAAGAAGTAGTCTTTAAGACGAACCCAGAATTATTTATTGGTAACTATGATAGTTTTCAACATACTTAAAAAATAAACTTAGTAAATTGAAAAAATGTCGAAATTTTCAGAGGACTGGACAATCCAGTCCTCTTTGATTCACTTCAGTAATTTTAATTGTAATTCAGTAATTTTACTTCAGTAATAAAAAAATTGTCACTGGTGGTCTCCAACAATTGTTACTTCTTTTTTCCATGGATTAAATTTGAAATCCTGTTACTAACTTTTCAAATAAATATTCAATAAAAAAAAAATAATGTGTAATGGATGCATGTCCCATTACAAACAAAAAAAAAGTAATGTGTAATAGATGCATGTGCCATTACAAATAAAGAAAGTAATGTGTGATATATGCGTCCTCCATTACAATACAAAAAGTAATGTGTAATGTATGCATGTTCCATTACGAATAAAAAAAGTAATGTGTAATGGATGCATGTTCCATTACAAATAAAAAAAGTAATGTGTAATGGATGCATGTCCCATTACAAACAAAAAAAGTAATGTGTAATGGATGCGTGCTCCATTACAAATAAAGAAAGTAATGGGTAATAGATGCGTGCTCCATTACAAATAAAAAAAAATAATGTGTAATGGATGCGTGTTCCATTACAATTAAAAAAAAGTAATGTGTAATGGATGCGTGCTCCATTACAATACAAAAAGTAATGTGTAATGTATGCCTGTCCCATTACGAATAAAAAAAGTAATGTGTAATAGATGCATGTGCCAATACAAATAAAGAAAGTAATGTGCAATGGATGCATGTTCCATTATAAATAAAAAAAGTAATGTGTAATGTATGCATGTTCCATTACAATAAAAAAAATTAATGTGCAATGGATGTGTGCTCCATTACAAATACAAAAAGTAATGAGTAATGTATGCATGTTCCATTACAAATAAAGAAAGTAATGGGTAATAGATGCGTGCTCCATTACAAATAAAGAAAAATAATGTGTAATGGATGCGTGTTCCATTACAATTAAAAAAAAGTCATGTGGAATGGATGCATGTTTCATTACAAGTAAAAAAAAGTAATGTGTAATGGATGCGTGCTCCATTGCAAATACAAAAAGTAATGTGTAATGTATGCATGTTCAATTACAAATAAAAAAAAGTAATGTGGAATGGATGCATGTTCCATTACAAATAAAAAAAAGTAATGTGTAATGGATGCATGCCCCATTACAAATAAAAAAGTAATGTGTAATGAATGCATGTCCCATTACAAATAAAAAAGTAATGTGTAAACAAGGCTTTTTCTTAAATTGAGTTCCTTTTTTTCAAGGAGTTGTCGATAATTGAACTTCTTTTATCATTATAGTCCTTATAAAATCCTTCACAATTTTTCGCGGGCCTCAATTTTCCGATATAATCCAATATCCCAAACATAATCTCAAAAAAAATGTTCGAAAATTGAATAAACTGAATAAAAATAAATAATAAAATGAATAAATTAATTTTACGAAATACCAATTTATTCAGTTATAAATGAATACATTGGGATTTCGTTGATAAGATTAGCAAAACCAAGAGCAAACTCATTTATCGATTTGCGTCTCGAGTCGAAGGTCCAAATTCGATCGGACCGTAAATTTCATTTTTTCATCACAAGTCGTTATCAAAGACCTCCCCGGCGTTTTTTATCATTGACTCTAAAAGAAAAAAAATCGTCAGGGAATTCCCGCTTCCGATTATGACAATTAATTTTCTCACCGTGTCACGCGATCGTTATCACCGACGCTTTGAGATCGGAGATGTCGATTATAAAAATGAGGATTATATTGAAATAAAAAGTGGATTGAGCGAGAATCGTGAAAATGTTTATTATCATTCGTTATTTATGAAAGCGAGAAATATAAATGCAATGAGGAGTAAGAAGAAGCAGGCAAGAGGCATCGTCATACCGTTATTATTATATATGGGTCATTCCATGTAAAATCGACCAAAAGTTGAAAATGACCCCTTTCAATTTCGATGCAATTTGGTCAGAAGTTTTCGTTTTCAATAAAACGAAGTTCTACCGAAGGAAAAAAATTTGAAATTTTTTTTCGAAAATTATGCAAAATTCAAAATTTCACAATTTTTACAATCTTTCAAGTTTATTTTTCAAATATCTCGAAAACTATTATAGTTACGAAAAATCGTTCTGAATTCATTTTAAAGAGTATACTTGGGGCTACGAAAAAAATATATTCGGAAACAAAATTTTGAAAAATGATGAATTTGGAGAATTTTGAATTTTCAAAAATAGAAAAAATCGAAGATCTATATTTTATATTTGGTTCAATTTTTTTTTATATGATACCTTGTATTGATCTTAAAAAACACTGAAATTTTCAGAGAGGTGTTTTTTTCGAAAATATAAATTTTTTAATTTTTAAAAATCGTGCAAGTCAACGATAAACATTAAATTATTGGTTACATTTTTTTTATATAATACCTTGTACTGATCTTAAAAGATTCTGAAATTTTCAGGATGTTGTATTTTTGTTTCAAAAATAAACATTTTTGAATTTTGTTAAAAATTTTTTTTTTAATTTTTCCTCTCAAGTAAAGTTGAGCAATCATGTAATTGTATAATTTTTACCAGTACAAATTTCAATTAATGACAATTTAAAAAAAAAATCTATTTTTTACCAAAATTCAAAAATTTATATCTTTGAAACAAAAACACACCATCCTGAAAATTTCAGGATCTTTCAAGATCATTACAAGGTATTATATAAAAAAATTTAACCAAAATTTAAATGTTTATCGTGGATTTGCACGATTTAAAAAAATTGACATGGAATGACCCATATATATTATATATATATATATCCAACATGCCCCGCGGCAATCGCGGCTATAATCCGATTGTACCTTCTGTTTTTTTTCCTCATTTTCTTTTTTTCCTTTTTTAAGCATCTCTCCGGCGCAATTCTCGTTCTTCTCCTCTGGCGCAATGAGCAACTTCGAACCTGTTTTCTCGCGCGCGGCGCTTCTTGCACGTTCGCAGTCTTTTCTCGCTGATTCTCTCGTATGTTACTCCCTTTTCGCAGCGTCGTGTATTTATATGTATATATATATATATAAATATTTTTTACATGCATATGCAACGATCGCCCGAGATCGAAATGTTTTTTTTTCTCTGCTGATAGATGGGAAGAGAAAAAAATGAATCCCTCACAAAAATGTAGCTGCCAAGATAAAAATTTGCCCCTGCCGTAAAAAAAACGTCTGGAGGTTGATCCATGCTGATCAGAGATAAGAAGGCAATGATTGAGCCATTTTTTCAATGTTCCGATAACAATTTTTCACCGTCATGTTTCACTCAATCAGAGTAGGGCAGCAGAAATTACTTTTGTAATTTCATGACTCGTAAATTACAATTATTCGAGATAATTGTAATTTGTTTACTACCAATTACAGTTGCTGAAAGTAATTTTAATTATATTCGAATAAATTACAATTTATAAAAGTAATTGTAACTGTAATTGTAATTGTAATAATTTTAATGTCGTTCGAATTAATTACAATTACTGAAAATAATTTTAATGTCGTTCGATTAAAGTACAGTTGCTGAAAGTAACTTTAATGTTGTTCGAATAAATTACAATTACGGAAAGTAATTTTAATGTCGTTCGAGTAAATTACAATTATTGAATGTAATTTTAATATTGTTGGAATCAATTACAATTACTGAAAATAATTTTAATGTCGTTCGATCAAATTACAATTGCTGAAAGTAATTTTAATGTCGATCGAATAAATTACAATTACTGAATTTAATTTTAATGTCGTTCGAATCAATTACAATTACTGAAAGTAATTTTAATATCGTTTGAGTAAATTACAATTATTGAATGTAATTTTAATATTGTTCGAATCAATTACAATTACTGAAAATAATTTTAATGTCGTTCGAATCAATTATAATTACTGAAAGTAATTTTAATGTCATTCAAGTAAATTACAATTATCGAATGTAATTTTAATATTGTGCGAATTAATTACAATTACTAAAAATAATTTAAATGTCGTTCGAGTAAATTACAATTATTGAATGTAATTTTAAAATTGTTCGAGTTAATTACAATTACTAAAAATAATTTTAATATTGTTCGAATCAATTACAATTATTGAAAGTAATTTTAATGTCATTCGAGTAAATTACAATTATTGAATGTAATTTTAGTATTGTGCGAATTCATTACAATTACTAAAAATAATTTTAATGTCGTTCGAATCAATTACAATTATTGAATGTAATTTTAATATTGTTCGAATAAATTACAATTACTAAAAATAATTTTAATGTCGTTGGATTAAATTACAATTGCTGAAAGTAATTTTAATGTCGTTCGAATCAATTACAATTACTGAATTTAATTTTAATGTCGTTCGAATCAATTACAATTACTGAAAGTAATTTTAATGTCGTCCGAGTAAATTACAATTATTGAAGGTAATTTTAATATTGTTCGAATCAATTAAAATTACTAAAAATAATTTTAATGTCGTTCGAATCAATTACAATTACTGAAAGTAATTTTAATGTCGTTCGAGTAAATTGCAATTATTGAATGTAACTTTAATACTGTTTGAATTAATTACAATTACTAAAAATAATTTCAATGTCGTTTGAATAAATTACAATTACTAAAAATAATTTTAATGTCGTTCGAATCAATTACAATCAATGAAAGTAATTTTAATGTCTTTAAAATCAATTACAATACTGAAAGCAATTTAGTGTATCAATTACAAATTACGTCCAGTAATTTTTAATTGATAATTTTTCACTACAATTTTCCCCAACCCTGCACTCGACATAATCTTTTTTTACGAGTCATTTGAGTTTTAACTCTTACTTGACACACTGGGGTATAAAACACCCCAGGCCTAACTTTCCCTAATTTTAAATACCTAAATTTAGAAAAATGGGACCTATAGCGACATCTAAACAAAAAATCTGCAAATAAAATACTCTCGTCCATTTTTGAATGGAATATAGGTGAAAACCGTTTTATTGTCAGGCGATCAAAGTATTGCCTCTTTGGGACGAACGAAAAGTGGCAAAGTTAGTAAAAAGAAGCCTTCGCGGTATTTTCGAGTCGCTAATTAAATCACCAGCGCGCCATTAAAATCGTCTTAAGGACGATGGGGATTGGAATTCGTTTTGTTTTGCTCTCGCGTGTCCATGGGAGTTTATTGTGATCCCCATTACCCCACCACCTCTTTCTTAGTCTTCTGGCGAAATCCCAATTATCTCAATGGAAGCTGTGTCTTCGTCGATTCGTTGTTCCTACCCACTTATCCAGGGACCGAAAAGAAGAGAAATTGAAAGAAGAAAAAATACTGTTACCGTTTCGAATTCTTAATTAACATTTTTGGATGCGCTCACGAAGCCCAGAAGCCCATGCATAAAATTTAAAAAATCACACACAGTCTTACAAAATTTTGTCGAATTTATTGTACAATTATAGATATTTTCTTGACACTGGTTTCACAAGAAAAATTTTTTTTCATAACAAGGAAAAACGATTTATTTCTGGCACTTAAAACTCAAAATACCCCTGTAAGTACATCCCTGTAAGTGCGTTTTTTTTTGAAATATTTGCCTTTGAAAATTTTGGAGAAATAATTCTTCCTTTTTGGTCCTCGATCAGATTTAAAAAGTTTCCGGAATCTAAATTAAAGATAAAGCTGTAAAGTTTCGATTGTTTCGACCTGAAGCGAGCTTGGTCTGAGTCAAAAGTTCATTTTTCGGCATTTCAATCCACGGTGGTCAAATTTCCATCGAATTACACTGCGACTTCGATGCAGCGTAGTGGGAGAAGCGCCAAGCCAATCGCGTCAGGCCGCCGTCAGCCACGAGCGGCGCAGAGACGGTTCTGTGCAATGTGCGCAACCCCACTTCTTGCAAGAGCCGGTCCCGACGGATTCCGATTATCGAGGTCGCAGTGTGAGTTGAAAAATGTCACGAAGTATATTGAAGCTTTGTATCACTCGAATCAGTTTGATCCCCGGAAACTGGATCCCCTTCCGAATTTACCGATCGATTGTTTTCAATAAAATCAAATTTTCCTGTCTCTTCAACGAAATTCTCAACTGATCGTTCCGAGTAATCTCAGATATTCATCTCAAATAATCAAATACGAGTCATCTTAACTCTTACTTGAAACACTTCTTCAGAATAACGTACTTGACACACTGGGGTCGTATTTACCCCAGCGATGAAAATTCTTATGAAAAATAGACCACTCAATATTTTAACTCGAAAATTTGTTTATAACTTCTCAAGACATTACTTCCCAAAGTTATACAGGATTTATAGTAAAATATCAAAGTTAAATACGATAAAAAAATTTAAATATGCGAACAAACTGAAAAAATTACAACTTTTACGAAAAAAATCATAACTCTTTTATTTTTCGACAAAAATGGCTAAAAATTTAACTGAGTTCGCTTAATATATAGCACTACAAGAAAAAAATTGTAGTAGTGAAATAATATAACAGGAAAAAAATTCGCACAAAATTTTTGCACTCGACCTTACTTGACCTTACGAGACTATACTCGACTTTGGACGGCTACTTCGTAAAAACTTATTGTCTTAGAATGATGCTATAAGCTTAAAGAAGTAGTGGCATCCTCGAGCTAACGACAGATGTCGCTATAGGTCCCATTTTTTAAATTTAGGTAGGGGGAGGTCCGGAGTACCGGACACTGTTGATATGAGCCAAACTAGAGAGCAACGACAATAGTTCGCGCGCGTAGTTCGAACAGTGGATACAGTGGTAACGGTGGCGCTAGAGAGCTAGCCGCAGTGCGCATGCGCGCGTTTTCGAGAGTTGATTTTCGTTGGAGCCGATTAATATTTCGTGTCAGCCGTAATTTTCACACATTCATTGTTTAAACAATAGGGAGTTTGCGGCTCCGTTTTTTAGCTTGGGATGCTTTTTGGTAAGTATTCTTTCAAATAATGACGGTTAAATTTTCAAATGTTTGTGAAATGGCAACGCATTTTGTTATTTAATCTTGCATGTTGAGTCCCTGGTACCGGACACTCGATTTTTTTTTTTTTTCAGTACCGGACGCCATTTTTTTTTCGTTATTGGAATATTTATGAAAAACATGTTGTTTTTGTTGCGGTGGTATTTCACTATGACAAATCAGTTGAAAATAATGAAAGGAAAATGGCCCGAGGAAAATATGAAAACAGCTCCGAAGACAATAATGACTGGATCCAGTGCGGCAATTGTAAGCAATGGGCTCATTTTTTCAAATAATATTCATATAGTGTCGGGTACTAGGTGCCACTTTTCGGCCTCGACCATTTCAACTATAAAATTCAAAAATACATATTTCTTAGTTCAACGTTTTTTTAAAATCTGTACTATCATTAACACACCAAAGAATACTCCAAAGTTTGTGAAAAAAAATATAAAAAATCGAAGTTCTTATATATATAATAGTTTTATTAATGAAAAACCTCAAGTGTCCGGTACTGGGGGACTTCCCCCTACTTAAAATGAGGGAAATTTAGACCTGGGGTCTTTTGTACCCCAGTGTGTCAAGTAAGGGTTAATTAACCTACACTCAGCTTGAAAACCTAAAAACTATAATTTGTGGGACTTTGTTTGGTTTACGACTAATCGATGATAATATTAATGCACAATCATCAATGACAAAATTTATATCTAAGAAACGTCTCGAGTGAAAGTCAGGAAGTAATAATAGAGACCCAAAAGTCATTGTTAATTGCAAAATTTCTCTGTTCACTCGATGATTACATATCGAGCAAACAAAGTTATTATATATATATATACGTATTTTGCAAAGCTAAGTACAATATTACACGCTTACATGTGCACAAAACTCACACGATCGTATATCAAAGAGCTGAGAGTCGTCAATTTCCGGCTTAAAGACTTTAGCGGCCCGCTGAACATTGCGATAGACAGGGAGAACATATATATAGTATATAGTATACATATGTATCCCATGCGCGGATCCCCGAAGGCAAACGATCCGTGAGACCGGGAAATCGATCGCGTAAATCGATATAACATCGATCGGACCCAGAGCCAAAAAGGCTGGGACTCGATGCTCTTGTTCATCGACGATACGCCCTTTCTCATCCCATTGATTTCGACGTAATGTGCAATAGTAAACACGTGTTTATATATCGGAGGAACTATTACGTCGATCAGGTGCGGAAATGCTATTTTTTTTCTTTTTTTACCCCCCAAGGCTAAAAATCCCGTGACAATGTCGCTTAAGAGGTTGTAGTATCCAATAATTTTTTTCTTCATTTTTTTTATTGGCTTAAATGATGCATATAAACTATTCAAACATTATATTCAAAATCTCTTTTAGATGAAAATTGATAAAACATTTTTATAGAGCTTATTTATTTATTATTATTATTATTATTATTATTATTATTATTATTATTATTATTATTATTATTATTATTATTATTATTATTATTATTATTATTATTATTATTATTATTATCATTATTATTATTATTATTATTATTATTATTATTATTATTATTATTATTATTATTATTATTATTATTATTATTATTATTATTGGTTTTGAGTTTTCATAATTCTCCAAATTCATCATTTTTCAAAACTTTTTTTCTGAATATTTTTTTTTTTCGTAGCCCCAAGTATACTCTTTAAAACTAATTCAGAACGATTTTTCGTAACTATAATAGTTTTCAAGATATTTAAAAAATAAACTTGACGGATTTGAAAAATTGCGAAATTTTGAATTTTGCATAACTTTCGAAAAAAAAAAATCAATTTTTTTTCCTTTGGTAGAACTTTGTTTTATTGAAAACGAAAACTTGTGACCAAATTTCATCGAAATTGAGAGGGGTCGATTCCGTGCAACTTTTGGTCGATTTGACATGGAATGACCCACATATTATTATTATTTTTAGCCTCTGATCGTTCGTAAACATGTTTCAAGGCTTCAAAAGACTATTTTTCAAAACCGGTTTTTCAAATTTGCATACAACTCAATTTTTATTCGATTGACTTGAAATTTTGACTGCAGCTTCTAAGGCCCGAATTTTAAGTTCCGAAGATCTATCTTAAGATCGAACTCAAGATCAAACTTTCCATTGAACTAAAGTTAAAACTTGAGATCGAACTTAAGTTGAATCTTAAAATGAATCTTAAATTTGAACTTGAGTTTTATTACAAGTTCATACTTAAGTTCGAACTTAAATTAAATTGGGTTAAATTGGGTTAAGTTTGAACTTAAGATCGATCTCAAGTTCGCACTAAAGTTTTATTATAAGTATGAACTTATAATAAAACTCAAGTTCAAACTTAAGATTCCTCTTAAGATTCAACTTAAGTTCGATCTTAAGTTCTTACTTGAGTTCAATGGAAAGTGTTTTTACGATTCGTAAAGAATTGCGACTGCAATAAACAATTCAAGATTTTTTTAAATTTAATTTAAAACTTTCTTTTGATCTAAAGAAATATATAAAATTTTTGGGTACTTACAAGGAAAAAGTAAAGTAGATTTGATTTTCAATTCTTCAAAAAATTTATTTTTTCCTCCTCAAAAAAATCATGTGTTCAAGTTTCCTACTGGAACTACGCCATTTTGTACCTTAAGTGTAAATAAAAAATATTTTTGAACACCTCAATACATGTGAAATAAAATCTCAAAACTGCATTTTGATTAATTGATTGGTGATCGGAAAAAAAAATTGATTGTTGATTGTGATTAGGAGTGGGGAAATTATTTTTCGATAGCTCAATGCATGAAGTTTATAGAAATTATCTGAAAAATTCGAATGATCGAAATTTTAGCGGAGAAAAATTTTTCAATGCACAGATCAATGATGATTTCCGTTTGGATATGTGTGGGGTCAATGGCACCGGAAAAAGGAGTGAGAGGTAGCGATTATTTATACGAGAGTCAAGAATGCAACATATTGTGAACGTTTGATCAATCGAACTTTTATTCTGCTTTTTTGCAATTGTATATATTTTTGCGTCGAAATGCTGCTTCTGATTTTTGCTGCTTTTGCAGCCAGAGAGAATGAATGAGATTGGACATTGTGAATTCTGAATACTTAGATTTATATTTCTAGATTTATTTCTAGATTTATTTCTAGATTTATTTATTTATTTATTTATTTATTTATTTATTTATTTATTTATTTATTTATTTATTTATTTATTTATTTATTTATTTATTTATTTATTTATTTATTTATTTATTTATTTATTTATTTATTTATTTATTTATTTATTTATTTATTTATTTATTTATTTATTTATTTATTTATTTATTTATTTATTTATTTATTTATTTATTTATTTATTTATTATTTTTTATATTTATATTAGGCCGTGGAAATGAAGTTTCTTATTTTGGCATTTTATTGCTCCACAAGATTCGAGTACGTTGTTTACAAACAAATTTTCGCAAACGATCTTGGCTGAATATATTTTTAGTACTGCCTGTAAGATTTTGTAATGCACAAAATAGATAAATGAAAAAAAACGCTTAAAAACACAAAAAAAAAATTTTTTGCCAAACTTGTAAAGTTGTACGATGCAATTTACTAATCTAATTATTTTGCTCAAAGAAAAAAATATATATTTGTGTATGAAAAATTTCTCAACTCTTTATTAAAAATTCCAGCCATTCTCAGACAGTGGTCAGATTTTTTTTTGTCAGCCACAGTTGTGAAATTTTTTTTATTCGCAACAAGTTATAGTTGCATTTTGAGAAACAAAAGGATCCGAAAATATTTCGCTTTTTTTTTAAACTTTATATTTTCAACAATAAACTTTTCCGTAAGCTACTTAAATAAAAATTATATATATGATATATATATATGCATAATTAAAATTAATAAAGAGCAAAACATTTTTCTAAATAAATTAAATCAAAAAACTTTTTTAATATATCAGATAAATCTCGTTCTCTCAATAAATTCATTTCACCCTAAATCAATTCTTTCAACTATAATTCTAGAAAAATTGATCACATTTTTAACCTTCATATATCAATTAATGAAACTAATCTATAATTTATTTATTAATTAAATTTTTCTTAAACAAAATTTAGAAACACATAAACCCTTCCTCTCAAGGTCAATATTTTTTTTCAACTTTACCAACGTCTTTGCTTCCTCCCACGAGCCTCATTCACCTCCAGTAGGTTATTATTTCTCTTTCTTATCTCGCTGTTTTCCAACGAGCTATGTTCTAGTTCAGTTTCTACTATCGTGAAAGGTGTACGTACGCAACATCTGCCGATCCTCGGCAGCACCATTTTTCACATGCTGAACAGCCCGGAGCCTGTACAAGATCTTTCATGTATACATATATTTATATTAAGGATGTTGAGTCCCAAATCGCAAATGATGAGAAAATTCTCAAAATTTAGTATGTTTTTGGATGAATTATTTAAGAGGTCGTGTAAAAATTTCACGACGATTAGGAATCTCGTTATCGAACAATTAACATTAACAAATTAAATTAAATGTAGTCTTATGGGAACTGATATAACTTTGCGATAAGTTTTTTTTTGACCTCTCAATTTTTTAATATCTACACTATATTGAAAGCAATGGAAAAAAAACGAAGTTTATTGATAAATACTTTTTTTATTTGTTTAAAAAATTGTTCTTAACAAAATGTCAATCTTTTAATAACGAGTTTCCTAATCGTCGTGAAATTTTTACGCGACCTCTTAGATACATCATACAGAAACATAGCAAATTTTCAGAATTTCCTCATCATTTTTCATTTTAACCCACTGAGAGAAAAAATTACTGAATTTGAGAACATGAATGTACTTATTAAATGAAAGTATTAATTCGATTATTTATTTGTTGAACCAAGAAAATCACCCTTCATTTAAAAAAATATTTTCACGAATCTATTATTCCATTATATTAAACTCTTATTTAATAGTAACAATTAAATGCATGATAGATTTTATTAAATTTATATTCATTGGATTAATTACATTGATCGCATCATAAACATGAAATTATTTGAATCTAAAAAACGAATTCAATACAAAATTTTTTTTTTTTTTGAAACATTATTTTCTTGCAATAAAATCATTATTATTTGACTTCAAAAAATATGTTTATTTAAATAGATTTGATTGAATTTGTATTCATTAGATTAATTACATTTATCGCATCATAAACATTGGATTATTTGGATCTAAAAAATGACTTCAATACGAAATTATTTTTTTCGAACAAAATTATTTCTTTGCAATAAATTCATCATTATTTTACTACTAAAAATATTTTTGTAGTATTTTCAATGTTTATTAGATATAAAATTGATTGTGATTATTTGAAAAGAAGCTGCACTAAAATAAACCACACATTATTTTATTGCAATAGAATATTTGTTTGGAATGATGAAATTTTTATTTCCTTCGAGCAAAGAAATATCATTTCTATAGTATACTTTAGTAGTATACATAAGTTGTTGAAAATTAAAAAACTGGTTTTTTAAATATTTTCTTATAATCGAATCTTCATAACTCCTAACTTTTTTCAAGTGCACAGTAGTAGTCGATAGCGTAATAGGTAGCTTGTTAGGTAGTTAGGTAGGATAGGTATGATGGTAGGTAGGGTCGAGGGTTCGAATCTCGGTCGGACAGAGAAATTAGATCGAAGAATTGTCGCAGATTTGACTTTTTTTCTATTTATCTCTTTTTGGGGTCACTAAACTATGCATATTAAATTATTTGGCAAGGGCTATATATTTTTTATAAAATGTTTAGCAACAATTAATAAACACGCATTTGATTGAATCAATCATTTTTCCTGATGATTAGACCAATTAATTTGTTGATTCAACAAATTTTTTTTCTCAGTGCTTCCTGTATTAAAAGACGTGCATGTTTTGAATGATAAAATGTGTTCTTGATTCAAACAACATATTACATATAATTGATAATATATTGTTAGATTCAAGTAAATTCGTTTATTGAAACAGAAATTTATGGAATTGACTGAAAAAAATGAACCAAGTAAATATATAAGGGAACCAATCTAATATGTTTTGGCAAATAATGAAAAAAATGATTTTTTGCCTTCAAAACTTTATTTCATTGGTTCTAGTAATTTCTTCTCTCAGTACGCTCAAGGAGGTTAAAATAATGAGGATAGAATTCTGAAAATTTAATATGTTTTTACATGAAGTATTCAGTAGGTCATGTAAAAATTTCACGACGATTAAGAAGCTATTTATTGAACGATTAACATTAAAAGATTTTATAGGGACTCCACATCCTTAAAATGAAAATTCGCATAAATCCTCCCAACCAGGAGAGTCATCAGCCAAAAACCTTCTTTCGATCCGGAAGAAATATTTCACTGTAAAAAACCCAGAGAATTTTCATTTTTTTCAAAATTTTCCAATTCTTCTTTCGATACCTCATCTCATGTGTCCCATTTTACCTCCGTCCCTCGCTGGACGCACGAAGGAGCAAAAAGAGACGCGACGAAAAACAAAAAACAAGACAGAGAGGCGAACGAGAGAGGAAGGGCAAAACAAGAGAGAGATGAACCCGCGATGATGCTGCACGCCAGGGAAGCTCTCCAAGAAAGCCCTCCAGCTCTCATCTCTCTGTCTCTTCTCTCACTCTCTCTCTCCCTCTTTCTCTTTCTCCCTTGCTTTCATCTTCGTCCCACTCGACTTATAAATAAATCTCGATCGCGTGGCTCCATCCCCTCCCCCCTCCCAACATAATTTTCACCGTTTGCTCGCGATCATATGCAGCTCTCTCTCTCTCTATCGCCCTCTTTCTCTTTCTCTCTCTATCAGGAGGGAATTTCAACTGGAGGACGCGCGCGCCTCTCTCTCTCTCTCTCTCTCTCTCTCTCTCTCTCTTTCTCTCTCCGCCAAGGGAATATCCCTTCTCCTTGGCGAAGATCCACGCGCTTCGCCACACGACTCTCGCGCCCGACGTGCTGCTGGCTGCTGGCTTCTGGCTCCGATCCTCTCTGAAACTCTCATTTCTCATGCTTCTTCTCATACTTGTGTATGTTGGTACCGATCTCCTCGCCGTGTTCCTCTTTTCTCTCTGCGCCTTCGCCGCGAAGCCGGTTGCACAGGTGCGCGCTATTCAGGATGTTGTACCTGCACCAAGTCCCGAGACTTTTGCTCGCAATATTATATGAGGTATTCCAGTCCAAGTGTGTAAACCCGTGACCATGAACCTCTCGGATTTATTTGGTTTTTTTTCACATGATTGCATTGAGTCTAAAATACACCTTCATAATTTTTTTTAGATTTTTTCAAACACCCCCTATTTAATTTTAAAAAAAATTTTTTTAACCGCCATTTTTTAAAAATCTAAAAAAATTCTGAAAAACCCGTAATAATATATAAAAAACGTCAAGCTATCACCCGTAGTGGGCAGATTTTTTTTTGTATTTTTCGTATGTATTTAAAAAAAAAAAATTGTTTGAGAAAAAAATTCTGAAAAAACCGTGATAATGTATTAAATAATTTCAAGCTAGCACCTGTAGTAGGCAGATTTTTTTTTCTGTGTTTTACAAGCTATTAACGTTCTCAAAGTTCCTAAAAATTCTCAAATAGCTCGCCTTGAGCAGACACTGAATTATTTTGGTACTCAAATTAATTTCGTTGATGATTTTCGAATAATGCAATACGAATTATAAACCTTAAAATGAGAATAATGCCTTCTCATTTTATTCTCATTTTAAGGTTTATAATTTGTATTACATTATTCGAAAATCATCAACGAAATTAATTTGAGTACTATTTGAGAATTTTTTGGAATTTTGAGAACGTTAATATAGCTTCTAAGACACAGAAAAAAATCTGCCCACTACGATTTTTATAGATTTTTAAAAAATGGCGATGTTTTTTCAACAAAATTTTTTTTGAAATAAGGGATGTTTGGAAAAATCTAAAAAAATTATGAGGGAGTATTTTAGACTCAATGCAATCATATGAAAAAAAATCAAATAAATCCGGAAGGGTCAGAGTCACGGGTTTACACACTTGGGCTGGAATACCTCATATTTATGTACAACAATTTTTTTCGTTCATCTTTGACCTTTTTTCGCGATTCTCTTCGTTCCTTGACCGTTACAGCAGTGGAAGTATTCCTAATTTTCTTTTTGATATCGTGGATCCATTTTTTTTTTCAAATTGTATCGTGGATTTGATTTTGAGTCTCAATTTTCTCTTTCTCAGGTCTTAATTTTCTTCTCGATTTCATGGTAATACGCTTATTATTATTCGTTATTTACCTTGGAAAATTACAATAAAATTCGACCATTTGTAATGCATTTTTTTTTACGGTCTGTTATTCTGGTCTAAAATTTCGAAAAAATACATTTTTTTTTTTGAATTTTTTAAAAGTTCAGACCTTTGAGAATATGTATCCTTGAAAAGAAATTTTGTAATTCTAATAATTTTTCTCAAAAGTTCTTTTTTTTCAACACAGTTGATATATGTGAAGCTCTACTCAACCAATTTACTTCGAATTTTTTACCAATCTTCAATGTATCGCTCCGACCACTTTTTTATCAAAATTATTTTTTTTACTATGGTAAACAAATAAAAAATTATGAAAAAAAGAATCGAAAAATGCCTTTTTTTTGTTCAGACAGCCGCCATTTTGCGAATTTTTTTTTTTCCGTTTTCTCTGAGGTAGGAACTATAACGACATTTTTATTAGTTGAAAAACTTTTTTTTAATTTTGTCTCGGATAACTAGAAAAGTTTCAATCGTGTCAGCCAGCAAACTTTTTTTTTTAGTCTCAACTTTACCAGCTTATAAGTTATAACTTATTTAATTTTTATTTTTTTTCGCGAATTTTTTTTTGTTTTTTGACCAAATAACAATAAATATGTTGTGAAAAAAAGGATGGTAAAAATATTATTTGGTTTTTTTATCGACTTTCAAATTATTGTTATCATTATTGTTGTTGTTGATTTTATATCCCATACTTGTTTTTGAGTCTTTAATTTCTGTTCCAGGCATTCTTGAAATTATTTTCAAAATTTCATGCAAATATGCTTTCTATTTGGGATCTCGGAAAAATATTATAAAATTATTATTAAAAAATGATGTTATAAATGGACAACATTTATAACATAATTGTTTTACTATTTGTCGATCAATTGAATTGGAAAGAATCCTTTAGGAAACGGAAATGAATTATTTTTTTTACTTTCAGAAAATGCTTGCAAGCGCCCAAATTTTTCTAATTCGGGAGTAATTATTTTTCATGTTATTATTCATATTTTAAGGACAAATGCACGAGGAGTCAATTAGTACTCAATTAATAAATAAAAAATTATGCAAAGTTATTAACGTATACAAAATTTTGAGATTCAAAAAATCTTTTTGATTTTTTCAAAATTTGTTCTTATTATGCGAAAATAAAGAAGATATGGTGCAAATTAGAAGCCCCACCTTCCAACCTCAAAATTGTTTGCCACTGAAAAAGCTTTCTTCATGAGGAAGTCAAAACTGAAAAACCTCATGACAAGGAAAGATTCAAGAATTCAAAAAAAAAAAATGATAAATGTACAAATCCTAATTTGGGTTTGAAAAAAAAATAATTCCGTTCTCAGACTCGCTCTTTCTGCAATTTTCTTCTTATCACCGTAATAACAATAATTATGATTATTTTATCATCCGTCGGTAACGATCAATTATCGCAACATTTTTATCGCCATATTCCCACAGAGAAAAGCTTGTAACAGTCGCGAGACTTTTACACTCTCTTCGCATTTGTCGTCGTCGTCGTTGCATGAATGAAAGTCGCGACGAGTTTTCATTCAACGTATCGAATATACCGATCAAGAGAGAGAGAGGGAGAGAGAGAGAGAGAGAGAGAGGGAGGGAGGGAGGGAGGGAGGGAGGGAGAGAGATGGAGAAAGACTTATTGCGATCTTCTACATAAGCATTTACAATGTAAAGAAATTCTGTAAACTTGCTCCCTCTCTCTCTTCTCTCTCTCTCGTTCCTCTCTCCCTCTCTCCTCTCTCTCTCTCTCTCTCTCTCTCTCTCTCTCTCTCTCTCTCTCTCTCTCTTTACTAAAAGAGGAGAGATCCTCTCCTCTCTTTCTCTTCTCTTTCTCTTCTCTCTTTCACATCTCTCTCTCTCTCTCTCTCTCTCTCTCTCTCTCTCTCTCTCTCTCTCTCTCTCTCTCTCTCTCTCCTCTCTCTTTACTACGTTACTAATGCCAACTACGATAATAATCAAAGTCCGAGTGCCGACTATGGACAACAAATACTCGAGTTTCTTTTTGTTCACACGTTGTTCGTCCTGTAACGAGCCAAGAGAATGGCGCAATTCCCATGTACCTTCCGCTCTTATCTTCCTTCTCTCTCAATCGATATATTTAAACATATGTGTGTGTACATATATATCTATATATGCCATATATTATAACGGTTTCTCGCGATGTAACGCACCAACATATGTTGGCTTACACGTCCAGGAAGACAGTCATCATCGACACACGTTAAGTTGCCCATAGTCATAGTTACATGTTTCATATATATATATATATATATATATATATAACACATATTTCACAACCAGCATCTTTCGGAATATATCGTATTTTCCACACGATGAGTATCCGGCGAAAATAGAGAAGTCGCCATGAGAGCGAGAACCCCTTTATTGCACTTTTCGCATGGCGCTACAACAGCATCCGGAATTATTAATACCGAGAATAAACCCTCCATTATTACGTCGTAATGGCACTAATCAGGAGAAAAAAAATATTCTGCGACTTGTAAAATTAAGAGCTTTGCTCCTCAACGAGATCGGTAGTAAAATTAAAATTTAGACATTTTTCTGGCAAATTCAAAAATTTAGAATTATTCGACTAGAATTATTCTAGTCGATTAGATTTTTCTAGTCGACTGCAAAATCTTAAAAAATGACTCTGTTGAAAAATAAAGATAAAATTCAACGAATCTGACCGTAGATTTCAGAGAAATATTGCCCGCCAACAACAACAACAACAACAACAACAACAACAACAACAACAATAATAATAATAATAATAGTTGTTGTTGTTGTTGTTGTTGCTGTTGTTGTTGTTGTTATTATTATTATTATTATTATCATCATCAATTCCTCGTTAAATCGTTATCTTTTAAATCGCTAACTATTGATTCAACGTACCTAACCTAACCATTAATCTAAAGATTGGAAATAACCGAAAATCATCGAATATTTCGGCATCGAAGTCCTCGGATGGGTCTTATGATTGTTCCTGCGTGTGTCAGAAAAGGGCACAATCGTACATTTTCCAAGCTACCGTGAGTTTAACGCACTTGATATGCCGTGATTCCGCGCCACGCGTACGTTTCAAAGTCCAGCCACTGAGAGAAGAGCATTCCGGGATGAAAAAAAGAGGGATACCGGAGGAAGGGGGGCAAAGGATACAAGGATTCAAAGGAGCAACGAGCTCGGCTATATCCAATGCGATATTGTCCATCTCACTTGCTCGTCGATGACCTTATACGTCTTGGCAAAACCTGTTCGACTACCCCCAGGTGCTCGAACCTCTTCTTCATCTCTCTCTCTCGCACCCTCTCTTCCTCTCTCTCTCTCTCTCTCTCTCTCTCTCTCTCTCTCTCTCTCTCTCTCTCTCTCTCTCTCTCTCTCTTGCACTCTTTGGCTGAGGCCGTTCGGTGCAATGATGCTTCTGCTTTTCTGCCGCGTTGATGCTCTTGCTTCTGCTGCTGCTGCTTCTCTCCGCAGCAGCTTCATCCTCGACGCCTCCCGGCGGAATCAATTATTTATTTCGTTACTTTTATTTGTCGAACCCAGAGCGAGGAACGTTAAAGCCAGTGTTGAGCCCCCCCCCCCCCCCCTCCCCTCTGCGCGCAGCCGCGAAGAAGCCCGATCGCTGTGGTTCACCGAGGCGAAAGACGGCGATTAAGAAGATCGAAAAAAAAAAAATTATCGGCTCCCTCGCATTCACTCACACTCAGGGTTTGTATCAGGGGTGGACGCGCAATTGTGATAACGGTGACCGAGAGATTCGATCGTTTCGAGAGCTCTCACGACGTTTCCTACTTAATTTACTACACCGAAAAAAAAGGCTTGGTAATATCAACTACCCATCTGCGATCACAGAAAATTCGTTCGAATCAATCGTCACGTATTTGATTTGATTACCCCGTTGTTGAAATAATAAAACTGGTGTCGTTGTTTCGAATGTGTACTGCGTTCACCGCAATTACAACATTGGATCAAAATGATTTCAAACGAGATTGATTCGACAACTTGTTTTCTCATTCAATCGAATATTTAGTCATTTACTGGAAGTAAAGAAAATTGTTTTAACCGTGTGTTTCGTCTCATCAACAAAATCTAGTTTTCATTTGAGCTATTCATCCAGTTAAAAAGAATAGTAAATGCTTTCAGGTCGATCAAATTGTTTGATAAATTTGACTAAATATTTCAATGCGGCCACAAAACATTTAGTCGATAGTACGTATAGTAACTACCACGATCTCGGCACTTCGCCCGAGATCCGCCAGGTGGCGACGATCGGCGCGCGCTCTCGCGCCAGCGAGACAGCCACTGAGCACCTATAAGTCTTCGATTAACTTTAAATTGATGGAACATTACCCGCGCTCTGTGGTCGCGCAGTTCTATGGACCAAAGACTACATATTTGAATGAGATTACCACTGCACTGAGAAAATAAATTTGTCGAATCATTGAAAATTTTGTTGGCTGGACTAAATGCGGCGGACACGGGCTAGCAAGAGAGTGTACAGTATGTCGAACTGAATATTTTGTTTGCTTGAAAGCACGAAAAATTGTTGGTTTAACAAAAGCTATTTTGAACCAACTGAAGTAGAGTTGCATCTAACCGGCAATTAGTGCAAACAATGAATAAAATTGTTGATTCAATGAAAAGCTATTTTCAGTTGACTGAGTCGAGTCGCATCTAGCGGGCAATTAGTCCAACCAATACATAAAATTGTTGGTTCAATAGAATGTTATTTTGCATTAATTGAAATGAAGTTGTATCTAACCGGTAATTAGTCCAATCAACAGGAAACATGATTGATTCAATAAAATGCGTGTTAATTAATTGTTGTTAAACATGTTATAAAAAATATGAAACCCTTGCAGAATAATTTAATATGCATAGTTTAGTGGCCCCAAAAAGAGATAAATCGAAAAAAAAGAAAAATCTGCGATCTAATTTCTCTGCCCGACTGGGAATCGAACCCTCGACCCTGCCTACCATCATACCTATCGTACCTAACTACCTAACAGCCTACCTATTACGCTATCGTCTACTACTATGCACTTGAAAAAAGTTAGGGATTATGAAGATTCGAATTTTTCCCGGCAAACGAAAATCTATTTTGTTTATGAATTCCTTTTTTTTATAAACACTTTCAAATATGTATGACAAATATATAATTCATGTATGCCAAGTATGAATCATGTATCGCAAATACATGAGAAATATATGAGAAATACATGCATTAAATATACATGAAAAATATATTATATCATACTTGTCTCATGTATGACGAATATACAAAATTTTGCCGTTTTATATGACATATATTAATTATATATCTGGGATATATGACAAATATACTTTTTTCCGCGTGGGAACAATGGTTCGGTTGAATCGACTTTAGAAAAACGAACCCATTGTCTAGGCTATCCAATAGATTATTCAGTTTTCTGAACTATTTACGTGGATTGAAGCGATGCAGAATTGGATTGTAACAAAAAATGTCATTCAGTTATAACAACCTATCAATTTTAGTTGTTTCAACGATAAATCAGTCAGGTCACCATTTCCATACAGTTCCGACAATGCATGACAACTTGAGAAACTTGAATGTAATCAATGATTAGATGAACTAAATATGAGCGTTAGGTTGATGCGCATTTATCGTTCATCTAACAATGGTTCAGTTGAATCGACTTTATAAAATCGAACCCATTGTATAGGCTATCCAATAGATTATTCAGTTTTCTGAACTATTTACGTGGATTGAAGCGATGCAGAATTGAATAGTAACAAGAAATGTCATTCAGTTATCACAACCTATCAACTTTAGTTGTTTCAACAATATATCAGTCAGGTCACCATTTCCATCCAGTTCCGACAATGCGTCATGCATTGTCGGAACTGGATGAAAACTTGAATCAACTATATGAAGTCAACTGTTTATATTAGTATACCGAATCATTTATTTTGTCAACTCTAATAAATATTCCGTTACTCAGACTATTCCAGGTTTGAGTCAACCAATTCGAAGTCAACTGAATTCATTTATTTGATTTTACTATTTACTTTTCTCAGTGTGCACTTTGGTGGCGCTCGTGCTCTTTATGGGCGCAAGGATAAATAAGTTAAATTTTCACTCAACTGTTTGATCTCACGATTAATTGGTTGAGTAAAAGCCCTCGTAGCTTAAACAAATATTGCATATCATCAAATGTTTTGTTAATTCAATTGAAATTTTCTAGCTTCATATTGAACGCATTTTTTTTCCGGTGAACAACATCTGAATTGCATAGAAAATATAAACTGTTCATTCGACTAAACCATTTGGTTGTGCAATCGCATATTGAGTGCATTTCACCAAATATAGAATCAAAACAATGTAATTTTCAATTGAACGGATTCTCTACTCTGTTGGGTCAAGGATATATGTATTTATGGGAATGCGATTTTTGTTTCCATTTTGATACACGTTTTGAGTTAACTGAATCACACATTTCGTTCGCCACCCGTAACCGCCGGGTTTGGTTAATTCAAGCCAAATTTTTTTCACTTTACCAAACCTTTTTCTCGGTTTAGTTTACTAGGATAGTTTTGAAAAATAGCATCTTGCGATACGAGAAACATAAAGAAAAGCTCCGCTGGGTTTGAGAGATGATCCGCGATGATGGGAGGGAATTTTATTGAGGTTGGTGAAAAAATGCTCGATGTCGGGAAAGCCAAAATAAATAATGTTTAGCCAAAAATGAAGAGAATCTTAATTTAAGATGAATCTTAAGATTGACCTCGAATATCGTTACAAGTCCATACTCAAGTTGAAACTTTAGTGCAAACTTCAGATCGATGTAAAGTTCAAACTTGAACTTTATTTCGAAGATTAATGTTAAGATTCATCTTGAGCTTGAACTTGAGTTCGATCAAACTTCCTTCATCACCTCCTTCGACCGTGTTTTTTGACATTATTCAAGTTCGATCGAATTTAAGTTTAAGATCGATCTGAAGTTCGCACTAAAGTTTGAACTTGAGTATGAATGACACTTAAGTTCAAACTTAAGATTCATCTTGAATTGGAACTTAATCTTAAATCTTAAATTGGACTCTTAAGTTCCAACCTGAATTCAATGGAAAGTTTGATCTTAAGTTTGATCTTAAGATAGATCTTAAGTATGAATGATAGTTAAGTTCAAACTCAAGATTGATCTTAAATTGGAACTTAATCTTAAATCTTGAATTGGGTCTTAAGTTTCAACTTGAGTTCAATGGAAAGTTTGATCTTAAGTTTGATCTCAAGTTTGATCTTAAGATCGATCTTAAGATAGATCTTAAGAACTTAAAATTCGGTTCTTGGGCTGGTAAATATCGACGGGTCTGGAATTTCTCTGTTCTTCGATAAAGAAATTTCATTTAATTTTATTCGGTGAAAAATCAACGAAAAGTTGATTTTTCAGAGAAAAGACGTTCATTTTTTAAGGATTTATTAATTTTATTTTAGTTCTATTCAAATTTAGTTTCTTCTAGTTTATTTTAGAATTTCATTTATTCTATTTTATTTCCATTTAAGGTCGATTTATTTCAGTTCTATAAAAATGAACTAAATTGCCAATGTTGCAATATGCAATATATTTTCCACATTGCGACGATTTTTCAAGAAAAGTAATTCGCATGCACAAACGTACCAACGACTTTTCCCTCGCCACGTTAATTCGACTTACCTGAAACACAAAAAAAAAACATTACGTTAGTTTAATAAAAATGACGAAAAAAATAGATTTCACGAAATTGAAAAAAAAGAAACAATAATTATCAATTGACAGTTCATTATCATTGATTGTCATTATTCATTGACAAATATCAAATATTGCTCACCACACTGAAAAAACAGTTTATTTGAATTAAAGAAATATATTTATTTGGCACTTTTACTTAGATATTCCTTATCTGTTACAAAATTCGTTAGTCGTTGAGAAATATTTGATTTGTGTCAAAATAATTGATCAACTGCTAAAAAATAATTTATTTCGCCATTTTCAACTTTACAGTTGTTAACAGTTAACAAATCCTGGAACATTGTTTTCTCAGTCCTTGCGTAATATCATTGTTTGTACTACAATATATCTATTGTTAATAAGGATTAGTGCACTGAGAAAATTTTTTTGTTGAAAATGCAAAAATTTGTTTGACTCAACCAAACATTTGTTTCCGGACGTTCAACGAGATCATTTTGGTAATTCAACAAAGATACAGTGAAAGTTTTAGTTAAATCGGTTAAATCGTTGCTTGAATGGGCAAAGTTTCGGTTCAATCAAATAAATATCTTTGTACCAAATAAATTGTGTGATTGAAAATACGAATTGTTTTTTTGTTACAGCTAAATTTATTTAGTTAAAATATACCGTAAATCAACGAAATATTTTTGTACAGCAACTCAGTAACGTGTAAATTGGACCAAACTGTATTTGTAAATTAACCAAATTATTTCATTCACCTCATATCTCATGGTTAACCAAATCCATTTGTTGAATTAATTGTAGTTTCATTATTTCAAACAAATTAACATTGAATCAACTAAATATTTTTCAACTAAATGAATTTAGTTGTTTCAACTTAACGTTTTTCTCAGTGTGCATACCCACACGGAACCGAGTGTCCATTGGACGTCCATCTATCATCCATAGATCCTTAACACGTCTACATCCACGATGGACGTAATGCGGACATCCATTGAACATCCATGGTATACTTTTGATTGGACAAAACGCAATGGATCACACAGGACGTATATTGTATGTCCACGACACGTACTATTTCTTGAGCTACAAATATACACAACACGGCCATCCATGGTATGTCCATAGGTAGACATTAAATAGCTTTTAATTCAGGATAGTAATTGAACATCCATTGGACGTTCCAGGTTCGTAAACGAAAATCACATTCGGAGGACGTCAATTGAACGTCTATCGGATGTTCCATGTAGGATTTCATATAGACGTGAACCTGGAACGTCCAATAGATGTCCAATTACTATACTGAATTAAGAGATATTGAATGTCTACCTATGGGCATACCATAGATGGCCGTGTTGTGTATATTTGTAGCTTAAGAAATAGTACGTGTGTGAACATACAATATACGTCCTGTGTGATCCATCGCGTGTTGTCCAATCAAAAGCATTCGTCCTTTAGATGTACATTTAAGTATTTCGGGCAGCTGTGATATGGGTACGCCGATTGACCGTCGTATGTACGTACAAATTACGTCTATCGAAGGATAACGCGGAAGTTTATTCGACGTCCACGACACATATTTTTGGAGCTATAAATATATTCCGCGCGTAACTTAACAGCCAGGGGACGTCCAATAATCATTTAAGTTGGATGAAAATTTCATTCCGGGGAAGTTCATGGGACATTCCTTAAACCACTATCGGAGATGCGAAACGGCAGCGATCTATGTGCTGAAAAAGTTTCGTATACGTACCCCTAGATATTTTTTAGAGGTACCTATAGACCACATAAAGTGACATTTAATGTACGTATTTAAGACGAATGCCAATATTGCAAAAGATATCTAATGATCATCTATTATACGTCCCTTAATTTAAATGCTATTGATTACACATTATCCATTAATTATAAATTTCATTACGATTATACATTATTCAAGGCCTGTGAGACAAAGATATATAAGTATATCAGCAAACTAAATCGTATAAGGTTTTTACATGCATAAGTTTCTCATAAGTCAAGTTAGTGTAGGTAGGTAGGTAGGTAGGTAGGAGATTAGAAAAGTTAAGCACCACCCCTTGAATCCAATACTTGGATGGGTGACCGCAGTGTGAAAAATCGAAAACTATTTTTTTTTCTTTTTTTCTGTAAAATATGGATATCTCGTAGGCCCCGAATATTATATAATCAGTAACAAAGTTTATAATTAATTAATAATGTGTAGTTAATAACGATTAAATTATTTAAATAAAGGGACGTATAATGGATGATCATTGGACATCTTTCAGATCACTGGTTTATTCGTCTTAAATACGTAAATCAGACGTCATTTTTTGGGGTCTAGTCCGTCTAAAAACCGTCTCAAGGTACGTATAAGGGATGTTCCCAGTACATAGAACAGGTGCCGTTTCGCACTTCTTTTAGCAGTGATAGGGATACTCATAGACGTCCCTGGGATGGAGCATTCATCCACCATGTATGGATATTGGACGTCCCATGGCCCTAATGTTCCGTGTGGGTATTAACAAAAAAATTGCGTGAAATCTTGACGAATAAAGAATCTGGAGAATCTTCTAAATCTTTCGGAATCCTCTGAACCTTTTTTAAGAGGATCGAAAGAAAGAAAAAATAAACAAAATGCAAAAATTTCTTATATAGCGAACGATTGTCAATAATTGCCGACAGAACTAATGCAGGCAAAAAATAATTTGAAAAAAATCGAATGGCAAAAAATAAATGCTCGTTAAAGTCCATTTGCTATACCTGTCTCGAGAGTTGCCAGTGAGAAGTTAAAACCCGAGCCTTATGTCACGTAATAACAATGATAATAATAATAATAATAATAATAATAATAATAATAATAATAATTGCATTTTATAGTTGACAATTAACACCGCATTGTTTGACTTTTCTCGTCGTTGCGCGCCCAACGTTCGCGTTTTTGCTTTCTCTCTCTCTCCCTCTCCCTCTCTCTCTTTCTCTCTCTCTCTATCTTGTTATTTCATAATGCGCTGAGTGGCGATTGCTTCTCGCGATTGTAAAAAAAAAAATCTCTCGGCTTCGAGCTCAACTCTCGTGTTTATTGAAGTTTTCCCGTTAATCTGGTCGCTACTATTGGAAGAAAAAAAATGGACTGACCGGTATTTTCAATTAATTCAAAAAATCGACAAGGAATACAAATTAAGGTTGTTTAGAAGCAAATCACGTTTTATGAGAAAATTTTGAAAATTTGGTATGTTTTTCAATGAAGTATTTAAGAGATCGTGTAAAAATTTCAGGACGATTTGGAAGCTCGTTATCGAATAATTAAGATTAACAAATTGAATAAAATTAAATGTAGTCTTATGGAAACTGATATAACTTTGCGATAAGTTTTTTTTTCACCTCTCAATTTTTTAATATCCACAATATACTGAAAGCAACGGAAAGAGAACGAAGTTTATTGATAAATATATTTTTTCTTTGTTTAAAAAATTGTTTTTAACAAAACGTTAATTTCTTAATAACGTACCCAGAAAAAAGATCTAGTACATTTAACTAAATCCGAGTCAAGCCTAATAAATTTTTTTAGTTGTAGGCCGGCCTAATACAACTCTATTCATGTCAACGAATTTTGTTTTTTTTTTTTGAATGACCACTAGGAAAATATATTGCGATCTAATAAATTTTTATTTAATATTAATAAATATTATTCCAAACTGAACAAATATGTATTTAAATGAAATAGTTTTTTTTTTAAATTTACACAATATATATTTTTAACCATTTCAATCTTTGAATGTATAGCTACACATATGAAATCTACAATTTCGTAACGCTTCGTATTTTCTTTAACAGAAGGGAAAAGAAAAAAGATCCTTTTTTATGGGAATCCTTTTCGGGGATTCGACCATCTTGCGTTTTGCCGCAATGTTCAATGTATTTGATATCCATACTGAAAAATAAGGATATCAAACATAGACGAGCTTGGAAAGGATATAGGCGTCGAGAGGCAGGTTCGCTTGTGCGAGAGGTAGCCACCTGGCGGATTTTTGGGGTACTGACGAATCTGCAGATATGATCGGATGAGATTACGGGTGAATAGGTATTTAGTAACAACGAATAGAATTTTTCTTCAACGCCTGTTTCTCGATGACAGGCAATTCAAATAAATAAATATAGTGGAATTAAATATCGCCCAAAATTGGATGGAAAGAAAATTTTCTTTAAAGTAACTAAATAATAATCAAACAAACGATTATAGTACCTACGACTAGATCTTTTTTCTGGGTGCGAATTTTTACACGACTTCTTAAATACCTCATACAAAAACATACGAAATTTTCAGAATTTTCTCAGTATTTTTTATTTCAACCCTTAAGGAGGTTGAAGTTATGATAGTAGAATTCTGAAAATTTTGTATGTTCTTACATGAAGTACTCAGGAGATCGTGTAAAAATTGTACCACTCAATGACGAAGTGAATTAATTTTTTGTTGCTAGAGAATCCGTTAATTAAAATAAAAAACTAATGAAGTTCAACGAAATAATGGAATTTTTAATCATCGCAGTTACAATATTTTAAGGCAATTGTCATCATTTCCCACTTTTGTTTATTCTTGAGAAAATAATTTAATGATCTTTTTTGTTATATCGAGACGAATCTGACGAAAAAAAATCAATTTTGCAATAACTAAAATCATACGCAAAATCACGTGAATGAAGTCAGACACTCTCTCCAATCATTTGTACACCAAATAGAAGAATGAATGGGCCTTTATCATTGATGATATTTTATCCCAAGTGTTGAGGAAGTCGTGCACGTGAAAATTCATTGAGAAAGGAAGTCATTCGAGTCTTGGAATATTCGCACGAGCGTGCAATGAACGAATATACACGTCGAGCGGGTGCAACTGACCAGGGAGATCGTGTGCATGTATATGTATGGGGCATTCCACGTCAAATCACGCGGTCATCGGCCTGACCCCCTCGGATTTTTATGTCCAATGAATCGTGGGTTTCGTTTGGACCAAAATATGACCTTGAATTTTTAGAAATTTTCATTGCATTTTTTAGAGGTTGCCTGCGCTAAAAAAATAATTAAATTGAGGAAAAACATGAAGAGGGGCCTTTTTCAAATTAATGCATTTTTTTTCACAGAAACTAGGGCCCAAAACAGATATTTTCGTCATAGTTCGATAATGGGCAAAAAATTACTATTTTTTTTTTGTATTTCAATTTTTGTTTTAATAATTACTTATTTTGATTATATCTTGTAGTGAAAATAACAATAACAAAACTATTTTTCTAGTAAAACTTGATTTTTTTTCTAAGAGAAAAACGACAACATTTTTCGAAAATTTATTAGCCTCGACGACCTGAAATAAAACGGACGATTCAAACACAATTGAAAAATTGAAATTAAAAAAAAATAGTAATTATTTTTGGCCCATTATCGAAAATGACGAAAATATCTGTTTTGGGCCCTAGTTTCTGTGAAAAAATTTCATTAATTTGAAAAAGGCCCCTCTTCATGTTTTCCCTCAATTTAATGATTTTTTAGCTCGGGCGACCTCTAAAAAATGAAATAAAAATTTCTAAAAATTTGAGGTCATATTTTGGGCCAAACGAAACCCACGATTCATTGGACATCAAAATCCGAGAGGGTCAGGCCGATAACCGCGAGATTTGACGTGGAATGCCCCATACATGCATGTATAACACACAGAGTGAGGAGTGTAATCTCGTTGAGTCTTTCAAGCTTCCCCGGTCGGGAAATCGTTTGCGATCGACGGTATCGAGAAGCGGTAATACAAAATCGTACTATAAATATATAGTACGAAGATCTCTTTTCTCTCTCGTTTATTCTCGTATCGAGCAGAATGAGAGAAATGAGAGAAAGAGAGAGCAGAGATCAGAGAGTTCTCGCGATTGTTGCGCAATGCGAAAGGCAAGGAGCTCGTTGCCGTGAACGGAAATGCGTTTCCCCACAGGATATACGTACTTGTGATGAAAAAAGGATTAAAATAAAAAAAAAAAGAAAAATAAATTAGAGAAAAGCAGGCGGCGATTGGAGCGAGGAGAGGGAAAATAAAAATTAAATTATCAATAGCGAACTGGTCCATTATACAGAACATTATACTTGTTAAAGACTCTCTCTCTCCCCCCCTCCCTCTCTTTCTCCATTTATAAAAATATATGGGGCATTCCACGACAAATCGACCACTTTAAAACCCGACCCCTTTCGATTTGGCTGAAACTTTTTTATCATTTTCTAACCTATCAAAAACATTTTTCAGAATTTTTTCAAATTTTTTTGACCGATCGATGAGAAGTTAAAAATTTGTCAAAAAAATTGGTTTTTTATTTTTCAAATGGCTATAACTTTTTCAAAATTTGACTTATCGGAACGTTTTTTTCTTCAAAATTTTCGTTTCTCAATGTACTTTTTGAAAAAAAATACAAGAAAATTACAGAAACTCATCTTCATCGTTTTTCTTCAGATTTTTGAAAAAAATCGAAAATTTCTCGATGATCACCATTTATTTTCATTATATCGAACTTTGACATTTTCTGCAAATCCTCAAATTTTTTCAGAGTGGTGTTCTTTCGATTTCTACTTTTTTTTTCCAAATGAAAAAAAAAATTTCAACTAGCCTTATTTCTCATAACACCATTCTGAAAATTTTTGAGAATGTTCAGAGAACTTTCAAATTTGAAAAAAAAATAAAAACAAAAATTGAAAGTGGTAGCCATCGAGAAATATTCGATTTTTTTCAAAAATCCCAAAAAAAACGATGAAGATTGGTTTCAATAATTTTTTTGTATTTCTTTCGAAAACTTAATTTAAAAACAGTTTTCGAAAAAAAATATAAAAAAATTATTGAAACTCATCTTTATCGTTTTTTTTCTTAATTTTAGGAAAAAATCGAAAATTTCTCGATGACTACCACTTCCAATTTTATTTTAATTTTAATTTTTTTTAAGTTTGGGAGTTCTTTGAACACTCTCAAAAATTTGCTAAATGGTGTTATGAGAAATAAGGCTAGATGAAAAAAAAAAATTCCATTTGGAAAAAAAAAATTGAAATTGAAAAAACACCACTCTGAGAAAATTTGGGGATTTGCAGAAAATGTCAAAGTTTGATATAATGAAGAGAAAAAAAAAATCAAAAATGGTAATCATAGAGAAATTTTCGATTTTTTCCAAAAATCTGAAGAAAAACAATGAAGATGGGTTTCGATAATTTTTTTGTATTTTCTTTCAAAATGTACATAAAAGAACGAAAATTTTGAAAAAAAAAACGTCCCGATAAGTCAAATTTTGAAAAAGTTATAGCCATTTGAAGAATAAAACGCCAATTTTTTTGAAAAATTTATAACTTTTTATCGGTTGAGTAAAAAAATTTGAAAAAATTCTGAAAAATGTTTTTGATAGGGTAGAAAAAGATAAAAAAGTTTCAGCCAAATCCAAAGAGGTCGGGTTCTAAAGTGGTCGATTTGGCGTGGAATGCCCCATATATATATTTTTTTTAATATCCAATGATACTTCGAGTAATATCGTTGGTGTCGTCCACGCTTCACTGGCGTGTGAATAAAAGATGAATAACACGAGATGAGAAACGACGAGGGAAAAGAGAAGTTAATAAGTCGAAGGAAGAGACAAAGTGAGAAAAAAAAATCGAGAAGAAATATGCGTATGAGAGATGCTGCGAGGACGATGTCGTATCGCAGAAAACGGAACAACTTGTCGACGTCTCATCAGGACATTCCAACAGGACTTTCTTAAGGATATATAGCCCATAGCTTCCCAGTCAAAAATTGTTTTAGATTGAAATTTCCGTACTTGGTGATACAACAAAAATCTGAAAAAATTCAGCAACATTTGGCATGCCATAAACAACAATTATCAATAATAATATTGCCCGAAAGTTATTGATAAATTGTTTGAACTAATAATTATTCAACAATTTTTCGGTAAGTTCTTTTTTTTCTTAAGGATGTTGAGTCCCAAATCGCAAATGTTAAGAAAATTCTGAAATTTTGGTATGTTTTTGGATGATTTATTTAAGAGGTCGTGTAAAATTTTTACGACTATTAGGAAGCTCGTTATCGAAAAATTAACATCAACAAATTAAATCAAATTAAATGTAGTCTTATGGAAACTGATGTAACTTTGCGATAAGTTTTTTTTTTGACCTCTCAATTTTTTTAATATCTACACTATATTGAAAGCAACGGAAACAAAACGAAGTTTACTGAGGAATATATATTTTTATTTGTTTAAAAAATTGTTATTAACAAAATGTTAATATTTTAATAACGAGCTTCCGCATCGTCGTGAAATGTTTACACGACCTCTTAAATACTTCATACAAAAACATACCAAATTTTCAGAATTTTCTCATCATTTTTCATTTTAACCCTTAAGGAGGTTGAAGTAATGATGATGGAATTCTGAAAATTTAATATGTTTTTACATGAAGTATTCAGGAGGTCGTGTCAAAATTTCACGACGATTAAGAAGCTATTTATTGAACAATTAACATTAAAAGATTTCATAAGGACTCAACATCCTTAAATCGAATGCGTTAATTTTTCTTAACGCCTATGTCAATTTTTTCAGATTTTTCTCTCTATTTTGAAATATCATAAAAATATTTTGAAAAACAAACAAAAAATTGCCAATTTAGTAGATGTTTTTGCACACAGGTTTATCGTCAGCTTCGAAAAGTTTCAGAGACATTGAGCCAAAAAGTACGAAAATACAGACATTCTAAAATTTCAAAACGGGAATTTCAAAATAGAAAGAAAATTCTGAAATAATTCATATGCTTTGAGAAAAATTAACGCATTCGAATTGTTCAAGAAAAACAAGAACTTACCGTAAAATTGTTGAATAATTATTTGTTTGAACAATTTATTAATAATTTTTTGGCAATATTATTATTGATAATTGTTGTTTATGGCATGCCAAATGTTGCTGAATTTTTTCAGATTTTTATTGTATCACGAAGTATGAAAATTCCAATCAGATACAATTTTTGA